>JAQGBA010001432.1:0-14995 GCA_034698125.1 Prionchulus punctatus | reverse complement strand
GAAATCATGATAGATACAGGAAAGGATCCTGAAAATAAAGCTAATTTCCTGGTGGAAAATTGCAAAATCACAACACGTTCGAATGCTGACAAGGGCATGTAAGAAACTAAACAACTTTGTTTGTTGATTGGAAAATAGAAGAATTTTTGTATTTCCAGATGGAAAGGTATTACTACAATCAAGTTGCCTGCAAATTAAAATCAGACGAAATTGGCTGGAGTCTAAACGTTCTCAAAGTTGGAATACATTTTCCAGGTTTATTAAAACGTATACTAACAAGCATTTTTGATTTGCTGTGATTATCCAATAACCTTTCAATAAATACGATTGAATCCTAAAACAATCTTGGTAGGTGTCATTCAAGAAAAACAATGTTTCAGACTTATAATAATATTTGTTTAAAAATTTTAAAATGTTATTCCATTTCGTACAGTTCAAATTATCTTATACTGTGCTTTTATTAATTATTTTTATTTACTTTTGTATGTACGTATACGATGTTCCAATGTATCTCCCAAGCCCCTCAAGCAATAGTCAATATGGAGTCTGAATTCAATGATGAATCACAGATAACGTGCAAAGTACCAAAATTAAATCCAGGGATTCATCAGTTGCTCATTTCATTGAACATCTGAGAAATTTAACTTGCGCTCAAGTCCAACTAAATTTGACATACTTGACAAAATTATGAATATTTGAGAATTGATGAAAAACAAATTGAAATCCTCATCAAATCTGAACCGAAGTTTAATTGCTTCTATCAATCTTTTGACAAATGTTTAGATGAGGATAAGACATGCACAACTTACAGTGGAAGGAGGAAACTGCTGGATGCAATCAAATTTGACGTGGATACTGTCGATGCAATAAAAGTTGATTTCCATACAGCCCACATCAAATGCAATATTGGTGGAGATAACGAGACATCCATCGATACCAACTTTCATGCCCATCCTGCCGAAACTTTTTTGCAAAGTCTACGAACGATCAGCTGAGCGTAATGTTACAGATAGGTGACAGTCTGTCGTATTCGGTTTCTCAGCTGAATATAGGGCTATGCACAAATGACATCATGCAAAAATTTTCAACCTCCACTCCCCTCCCCCATGTCATGCATGTCACTTTTGCTCGGACCCCCTCCCTGCATGAGATCACTTTTAGCCAGACCATCCCCCCCAAACCAACAAATTTTTATAGGATCCAGTTCTTCATTTGGTTAAAATCAAACCGAAATAAGAACGTTTGCTTTGTGTTTGTTCTGAAGCAGACAACATGCCTTCTCTCAGCTTTCAGGGCGAAATACAGTTTGAAAGTTTAAATTTTGTCTCTATAGTTTATACATGAAACACTTTACACAACACTTTACACTAAATGATGTCACTTTTCTTAAACCCCCTTCCCCCATTTCATGATCATTTTTTTTCAAACTTCCCCCCTCCCTTGCACGATGTCATTGTGCACGGCCCCCTACTGGACCATTTCAGCTTATGTCAAATTGTATTCGGATCATAGTTACACACACAGACACATACATTACGGGTTTAGATAACAATGTAGTGTTGTATGATGATGCCAAAGAAACGATTCATATTACAAATTAGTTTTGAAGTTTGGTTCAACCACACCTACAAACAGGGACGGTCGCAGGAATTTTTTTAGGGGGGCTCAGGAGCTTGTGATCAATATTTTTTGTGACCAGTATTCTCCTTATTGTTCACGGCTTTGGTCTGAGATGGCGCTAATTTTTTTTTAATACAAAAAAATGTCAAAAAATATTTCCATTTTTATCATGGTTTTTTGAGCACTTCAGGTTTTGGGAGGGGGAGGGCTCGAGCCTGGAAAGCCCCCCCCCCTGCGTCCGCCCCTGCCTACAAAGTCAGCACCTCTGAAATGCGTGCTGTGAAGTAGATCAGCAACTAGGTTCGAAAAGTTGACAGAAGGCCGAATGGCAGACCATATTTGTAGCAAGGTCAGTGAAAATTTTTTGATTATTCAGGACAATATTATGATCAAAAGTAAAGTGGGCCGAACGGAATGAATGTTGTTGATGAAGTGAAGGCTACTCGAGTATGTGTCTGTTCGAAAATGTTTCAAAATCTGATCTTATAACCAGTATTAATGTTTAATTTAGCAAAGAGTAGCTATAGTTGGACGAAATTATAGATGCTGATTTAGTTAAAAAAAATGACTGCCTATTGGACAAACAACCTTAACAATAACAACAAAGTTTTAGGAAAACAGATACTTCCAACGTTTATAAGACATTTTTTTGTATCATATGATATTGTTATAATAAGATGTTTTTTCTGAAAATAAGCGCCTATTTTTCCTTTGATCAAAATTTATGACCTGTTTACTTTTACTGAGAATGTATCTTCAATCTTCAATCAGATTGTAAGATTTTCTCTATCTGATCAGATTGCAGTATCACGAAGGGTCAAGGTTTCAGTCTTTTCTTCATGGTTTTCAAGTCTAACTTATGTGATTCAATAAATTAGAATACGGTTTTAAAGACCTTGTTCACCCATCCTCAGGGCAGTGACATAGGCATTGTTCTATCATCTCATATGATATCCAGACTGTCAGTAGTTCGCACTTCGCGAAGCTAAAATCTACAATGCTACTGCGATCTACAAGAAGATTTTCAGCAAATGTGGGAAATTAGAACAAGAAAACACAGTAACTTGCCTGGATAGGCACTTAAGGCTGGTTGGTGTCCACTCGGTAAGGAATTGTAACCTTACTTGTATTGTATTTTATATTGAATTCTATGCAGTTACAATTTCATTTTTACATAGTTTCTAACTATTTGATCATAATAATTGCAATATTCTTTATTGAGAGCCGAAAATTGGATCACATAAAGATTGTACAGCAAAAAAATATATAACGCGACATTTATACATTTACAAGGTTTGAGTAATAACTTCTATGTTCAGCCAAAGAATGAATCAGGTTGGGCGGATCAATTTAAATAACGACATAAGTTGATTACCAAATTATTTCTGAATTTTTCTGAAAATAAGCGCCTATTTTTCCTTTGATCAAAATTTATGACCTGTTTACTTTTACTGAGAATGTATCTTCAATCTTCAATCAAATTGTAAGATTTTCTTTATCTGATTAGATTGCAGTATCACGAAGGGTCTAGGTTTGAGTCTTTTCCTCATAGTTTTCAAGTCTATGTGTTTCAATTAATTAGAAAAAGGTTTAAAAGACCTTGTTCACCCATCCTCAGGGCAGTGACATAGCCATTTGTTCTGTCAACATTTCATACGATATCCGGACTGTCAGTGGTTCGCACTTTGCGAAGCTGAAATCTACAATGAGATGCTACTGCGATCTACAAGAAGATTTTCAGCAAATGTGGAAAATTAGAACAGGAAAACACAATAACTTGCCTGGTTAGGCACTTATGACCAGTAGGTGTCCACTCAGTAAGGAATTGTAACCTTACTTGTATTGTATTTTATATTGGATATCTACACAGTTACAAGTTCATTTTTAAATAGTTTCTAACTATTTGATCGTAATAATTGTAATATTCTTTATTGAGAGTCGAAAATTGGATCCCATAATAATTGTACATCAAAAAAATACAAGGGGGCGTTCCAAAAGTTGTCGGCCTCAATACTTTAAATTCGCACGTGAAAAATTTAAACATAACAGGAAGGTAGGTAGACAGGTCTGCTGCTCGGATATCAAAAATTATCGAAATCGGTGCAAAATTCGTAATTATATGATCATTTGACAAAATCGATTTTGCGAGTGGAGTGGACGAGTGCACACCTTGCTCAAGCTGAACTTTTCGTGTAGGATCGTCATAATTGCACTCCATCCGATGCCCAAAGCCTCATCTATCTCTTTCACCTTAATTCAACAATTGGCGACGACCAATTTTCCACTTTTGCAACAGTTTCGTCGCTCTTAGCCATTGACAGTCGTCCACTCCACTCGCAAAATCGATTTTGTCAAATGATCATATAATTACGAATTTTGCACCGATTTGGATAATTTTTGATATCCGAGCAGCAGACATGTCTACCTATCTTCCTGTTACATTTAAATTTTTCAAGTGTGAATTTAAAGTATTGAGGTCGAGAACTTTTGGAACGCCCCTCATATATTATGTGATATTTATACATTTACAAGGTTTAATCAATAATTTCTACATTCAGAATGAATCAGGTTTGGCGCATTATTTTAAATAAAGGCATACATTGATTAGCAAATTACAATAGCATGGTTCAGTAGATTACCCGTCTTCTCAGTCCAAGAATTTTTAGAAGTAGCCTAAATGCTGCGTTTTCGCATTTTACTTCCACGTCCTTTTTCACAGTAACCAGCGGCTCCACCCACTGAACATGGTTGACAGTAGCATCCCTTTCCTTCTTTTCCATTCTGTGCTTGGATAACGTCAGTGATGGTTATCAAGGCAATGGCGACGATCAACATTAGCATTGCAAATTTCATTTTTGCCTTAAAAATAATAACAATAAATTAATATTTCTAAAAGTACCCACAGAACAAGCAAAAAATCTGATTTTACAAGGTACTAGTAGAGAGTAGTTTTCAATTGTAGATTAAATTATAGATGCTGATTTAGCTAAAAAATGTCTGCACTATATACGGTAAAAATTTTGTACACAGTTCAACATTGGAAAGAACTTCCTTTTTAAACTTTGTTGTTACTGTTTAATGTTGAGCATTTTTTCTTTTGTATCAGACAATATTATTGTAACAAGATGTGTTTCTGAACGTTTTTTCCATTGACAAAAATTTGTCACCTGTTTACATTTGTACAAACTTTTGTAAAAAAAAGAAAAAAAGAAACACAACTAGTCAACATAAATATTTTGAGTGTAACCGACAGGTTTGTTAATGAACATTTAACCACGAGCCGCTACTTAGGTTTATTGTGCAATTTGGTTAACGCCTTAGCCAAACACGTTAGTCCCTACCAAGAAGGAGGCTTGCCAGGAATATCCAACAGGCAGTGGCAATCGGGCGTTTGCCAATATTCGTCCTAATGTTCCATTGCTGAGTAGCAACTGCTACTTGAGAATTGGCATGCCATTATATTATATTGTTTCAAACCATGATGTGTGGGAATGAAGTTAGATCTTTTCTTAGAGGTTATAAAAAGCTATTCCCCAGAGGCGCAAGCAGGTGGAATGGCGATCCAGTTGCATGCTATGTTCGGTTGAAAGATTGTATTTCTTACGAACATATCGTACAGTTTTCACATTCAGAGCGAAAAGGTGTGCATTGAAAATTTTTCAGAGAAGGGTGGGTGTAACTGGGGCAGTGTCGCTTAAAAAACAGTTACCAAGTTGCTTACCGAATCCGAGACACAGCCACCCATCAGTTGCCAGAAACCATTCCAATCGACCAGTGATTTGTCAAAGAAACTTGGCCGTTCGATCCAAAACTGTAGTCGATCATCTCAGAACTACGAGTTGGCGGGAAAGAGACAGGACTAGTGGTTCCTTATTGCGACCGTAATTTCGACCATAATTTATTCGCAAATAAAATTACAAATGACATTAACGCGCTGCAACAATTTTGACACGAAATAAAAACAACTCAAAAGGCTGGAAAATGCTCACATATTTATGCAAGAAAAATGCTCAACAAATTAGAATAATAGTGACAAAATCGTATAAAAATCGGTAAGAAAAATATGTACATCGGACGAGAATATTGTGTTAATTACAGAGTGGAAATTTTCGAAGAAAAGTGTAACATTACAATAAATTAATATAATATAAGATGAACTTGAGAATCGATGTACAATAATAAAAAATATAAGATAATTACATAAAATTCGAGCTATTAAAATAAGTGAAGTAATACCCGATTACATGGGGATGTTGGCGAGGAGTGTACTGCAGCGGCTAGGGGGGGGGGGGGGGTTTAATGGTGGTTGTATGATCTAGCAGGAGTTGTGGACCATGCTTGTTTCATGTTAGATCTTTAGCTCGAGTAGCTTCGCAATTAATTGGTCATTTTCAGTTTTCAGTTTTCAGTTTTCTGTTCAGTTTTCTCGATGTGAATGCATGGATTCCGAGAAATATCTTTTCTTTTCTTTTCTTATCACTGAGAAATACAATAAATCGAAATTAACAGACATTTGCGAATTGTAGTTGATGACAAATTGACGGTCTGCAGTGCTCTCAATTTTTGTTTTTCTCTGATTTGCATTCAGCTTCTTGTTCGAAGCAATCTTGTCTGAAGTTTATTACTTAAAAATCTCAATGCCGTTAATTGATACAAAGGAATGGAATGAAAGGAAAAATTCCAATACGCAATTGTGTGACAAAGGCTCTTTTGAAATTCAATTGAGTTCGACAACTGTTGACTTGAATCTGAATATGGATACCAAATTCAAAAGTGCTAGGATTTGACTCCCCCAGGAATTCAACTCTTATTCATGATGGAATCTTTTTCATATTTCAAAGACATCTGCATTTCCTTCCACCGTTTTTCGATCAGGTTGTGCAATGAATATTTAAAAATTTTTTTTGGCCAAGTTAGAATTTTGAATGCAACAAAACATCTGACCTGTGCACATGATTTTTTTATATATTTCATTATTCATTCCTAATTTTCCAATCTTTCTCAAAGCTAAGTTTCCCACTCGGTGATGAACTTTTGAAAAAAATAAAAGCGAATGGTTAGTCCAATCAGTGTGTTAGAGGCACTCAGTTGGTTATCGCCCGGATGGTTATCGTTCGTTTAGTGGTTCGTTTGTGTGCAATAAAATATTGCAAGATCAGCTGTCGATCATACCATACATGGAACTCCAAGGCTCCATGACTTACGCACCTACCGGATCGAAATGTGCGACAATGGAAAACTTATGTTTTGCTGCATGCGTTGAAGAATCTCATAATTCTGTCAAAGATAGTTTATGTCAGTTATACCAAAATATTTCTACCGTTCATTGGCATCTGCTACGTTTCTAATACTCTTTGGACAATATCAAATCGACCGTTGTTCTATTGTTGAACAATTTGGGGAGATACATGCACCGACAGTGTAACATTGATCTGGACATACTTAAGCATACACCGAAATACAAGGAGACCAGTTATGGTGACGGATCTTGGAAGGCGATCCCTTCACACTGTTCAAGGCGATCTGTACATGTGATTTCGTTCTTCATAAAACTCACATGACATGTGCGCGAACCAATCAAATGCATCGCAAAGTGTGCATAATCTTGCTTATGTTGCATATTTTTGAAACAAGCTAGGAAACGTTTTTCGCCTTAAAAGAGTGAAAGGTTAGTCCAATCAGTGCACTCATTGGTCGACGCTCGTATGGTTTTCGTTCATTTGGCGGTTCATTCTGTGCCATAAAATATTGCATGATCAGCTCTTGATCGTACCAAACACTGAACTCCAACGCACTATGACTTACACGTCACTTGTCGCCGGAATTTTTCATTTTTCAATTTGCATACAATTACTCGCCGTTGTACTCTGCGACTTCTCCATATAATCTCAATACCTTTATGTAAATTCGTTTCCCAATATTTTTATATATAAAGATAGCCCATTTAGTTGCTTTGGCTAAAGAAGTTTAACTGTGTTTAAATCAGTGCTCTTCTGCTGTCTTCCGGGCTAGCTTGCGGATTTATGCAACTACAATCAGCTTGCGTCAACTCGGGTCCACTGTCGTTTGACCACAATTGATAGTGAGTTAGTGTTACTTTTATAAAGGAAATCTGCCCAGTTACACAAACGCCTATGTGAAAATTAGTTAAGATAGAAAATAAGTTTTGTTAATTTCACCTTTATTACACATTTCACAATGTGATTGCGATTCTAAAATGAATAAATACAATTGTGATAACTGTAAGTAGATAACAGTTGAACTACTTTATAGTTCACCCAGGTGTTTATTGTCTGCTTGTGCTTTGGATTTCTAAATCTCTACTCCAAGACCAGGTGGGTCCAAAAAATTGTCTTTTCAAAGTGTGTGGCAAATTCGTCTTTTCCATGATTTCTTTATCACTCAGTTTGTCGTAATTTCCAAAAATTTGTTTCATCGCCAAAAAACTTAGTGGCTGCACATCGATGGATATGCATAGAGCTGTTGATTTTTCACTGGTTTGATCAGTCCCCGTATCAGAGGCGATTCCATGACTGGAAATGTCCAGAAATAGTAAATTTGATGAACAATATGATTTCAAAATGAATGATTCTCCTCTTCTCCAATCTAGTTCATATTTTAGAGCAATCAGCATTTTCTCCCAACGACTTTCACGTAGCTCATAAACTGGATAAAAATATGAACCTTCTCTCATGTATGTCCAAGGAAGTACGGTCGTGCATATTTTTTGATTAAATTGTGTAAAGCAAAAGTTGATCACTGCCGGATAATCTAAGGGGCACAATAATTCTTTCACAGACCACACGTTCGTTTTGTAGTTGTAAACTTTTACCGACTGTCCATTAGCTGATAAACACGAAACTTCCGTTTCACCAAAAAAAGGTCGCAACCGATGATAACTTACTTTACCATAATCAATTTCTGTTAAGTATTTGAGACTGAAAGTGTTGTCGACGTGATTTAATAAAGTGCGATGGATAATTAAAACGTTTTGTGCATTGTTTCCAATTTGAGTGCTATGGCTGACGAATATCCAACCAAGGGTGCTGCAATGATGTAATGTGGAATGGAAATCCAATTCAAGTTTGCCTTCAGGAGATTTTACATAAAGTATGCTTTCATTTCTTTCAATAGAATATAAATAAAAACCAAGATTGGTAGGATTAAAACTTCTCTGATTTAACGAATCATTGTCGATAGAATGTAACTTCACGATTAGAATTTCGTCACCATTCGCATTGAGTGCAGATGTTTCATATATCGTTTTTTCGTGAGCTGGGAACAGTAAAACTATCAGCACATTTATTTTCTTTCTAAGTGTCGACAGGATGAAAAGTTCTGTTTCATTCTTGTCACCATTGCGTTGGGGTGTATTCCGAATACCGTAAATCAAATTTTTATATTTGTCAAAACCCAACCATTTTAATTGATTGCGGTCGTAGTCAAAATTAAAAATACACTGTCCAATTGGATTTATGGTGATATTCATGTTGTAGGTTGAAGAAAGTTTTTGCTGCAATAAAATGGCTGAATGATTTCAGTCATATCAGCAATCATTGTTTATCTACAAAGACATTTATGATAAAACGATTGACGTCAATGGCAAAATTTTGCCTTCTCAATTTGTTTATGTTGAACTATGAACAACTTACATTATATATTACTCTTACATTTTTGCTGCTAAAAATACATCTTGATTTTTATTAAAAATGAACCCACGCATTTCCTTAATGGTGAAAGTAATGTTAAAGTTTACAATTACAAAGCTGTGGTCTGTGAACAAATTACATGAGGTTCTGGGTAACGTTAAAATTCATGTTAATTTGAGTCAGATAATTAGCCGCATGCTAAATTATTGAACTGTGCCATCAATGGACGCTTTCACAATATGAAATATACTATTGAACAAGGTAATGTTGCTAGATTAAAATTTGCATATAATTTATATCTTTTTCAACAAGTCGATTTATTGTAACACATGTCTCGGGCGACACCAAAATAGGTCGTCGCTGCGTTTTTTGGTTGTTTTTTTGTGATTTTTTCTAGTAATTTTTTAATTCATTTAATTTCACATCAAAAATTCAAAATTCATCGAATGACATTGTAACTTTTCGCGTTTTTTAATGCTTTTTGCAATCTAGGAAACTAATTTTTCTTACGTGAGGAATAATCTTTCTTAGGAATCATTCGAGAATTGTCATTCACTCGTTGTAAATACATATTTTATTATTGTGTGCTTTCATGCGTTCTCGCCATCGCTAGCGCAAATTTCCAAAAATTTTTTGTTTGTGATTGAACCTTTGATTTTGTTACAAAATTTTTGTTCTTTGTGCGCAGTTTCGAGCGAAACATAGATTTCATTATTTTTTCATTTTGTAAAACGTGTAACCGATTGTTTTCCAATAAATTAGTGAAGTTAGTTAATCATTGCTCATTTATGAAATTTTAATTGTCTCATGCCAAAATTTAACTTCAACTCCGCGTTTTCATTTTGTGATCATGAAATGGCACATTGAGCATCAATAGCGAACAAAACTTGGCTCAAAGTAAACACGGATTGGTTGCCAACAACTGACTCTAGTTGGCATCAAATTCAGCCAAACTAGATTCACCGTCAGCGAGACTCCGAACCACTTTTACTAGCGATTTCTGACGAAACAATCGCCTTATATAATATGAGACATAAAACAAATTTGCCTTATAATGGAGTATGCACAAATTAAAAGCGAAACAAAACACATACGTGATTACCAATTTGAATTATAAAATAATGCATGAAAAACTAGTAATGTCAATCTACCACATTAGACCTAGCTGAGTTGGGTGAAAAAGATAAGACCTTTTCATCAGTGAATTAGAACTAACTAAGTCAAGATAATTTAATTGACACACGTATTTCCTTTTTGAACTTTGCACGAAGTGAATTTTCAATTGAATTTTTCTCATTAATATGCTTGATGCAATTAGGAATGACGATAATGTATTGCATCATTATGAATTTCATCACGAAATCAAACATTGCCGAAAGTGTGAATACAAACTAATTATTAGAAAATTAAAATTAAAATTAGAGCTTTACGAAAATGTTCAATGGATACCAAATATCTCTTTGTCGGATATTAAAGCAGGGTGTGACAAATATTTCTTAACAGCTGTGACGAAGATAATTAAATTCATAAAAGCTAAATAACATTCCTAAGAGCTTAGTCCATTAATAAAACTATTTCTATTCACAAACTGATTCCATTCACAACTTACAACCATTCACTAGATGGCGCAACCAGCCATGACGTCATTGACGCTCACTTACCTTCTAGAATCTTCCAGCACCTTCCAGCACCTTCCAGAACCTTCCAGCAACTTCCAGAAACTTCTAGAATATTCCAGGAGGACGCCTACTAAACATACAGCAAACCTTCCGGAACATTCCAGAATAGTGCTAGGCCACCTGGCAATGACTCATCAACGCCTACACGCGTCTCGAACCTTCTAGAAGAAAGAAAGAATGTAAACATCAGTGAATCATCAGAACCTTCTAGAACATTCCTAAAACAGTATATAAGGAGGCCGCTTTTCAACAGCCTCATTCCCATCATGACTTTGTAATTATTGGACGCTTATCTCTATTGTAGTTTTAGTTATTATTGTAATATACTCTGTTACTCGTATTACTGTATTACCATTTGGAATTACTGTATTGGATTTGTTATCACCTGGATTTAGTTGGATTAATAAAATCTTATCCCTCCTTACTGTGTCATTGTGGTCTTCTACGTTACACAGCCACTCGATAAAATATTTAATGGTAATGGATATCGACATTAACCAAGCATTTGTCGATGCAAGAAATCAATTGTAAAGAAAGGATTTGTACAATAATATTGCTTTGTGTTTGTTATAATGTGTGTTGTAATTAGGTGACATGTTTATATTTTGTTTCCCTTTCAGGTTAGATTTTTATATTTATGTTGTGTAATTATGTGGTGTATTAATACTGTAAGTCGTTTGGTCATTTCAGTCGGTCAGGGGAGTAGCTGGGAGGTTCTAATACGGAAATAAACGGGAAAATTTACTGAAAGAGTGTTTAGCCAACCCAGAATAGATTAGCTGACACACACAAATCAAGAAAACTATCGCAGTATAGAAATTCACTGTCACGGGTAAATTAACTTTGACACAATGTTTAGAAGTGATTAACTTAGTTTCTAATGGTAATTTTGTGGTTGTTCAAGATGTTAACAATGAACTGCCAAACACAATTTGTGAGGTTGCAAAGTTAATTGACCAATCCAATTTTTTTAAATAGGCCACGGCATATTTGACGTGCTTGCTCATGTTTATCAGTCGGACCAATACAATCTTAGCCATTTTTACCCTAACTGATAAATCACTAAATTCGGTAACATTCTACTATCACCGATCAACCTCGCCGACTTTGTATATATTTATATATTTATTCTTGATAACGAATTGTCTCAGTTGCTTTCAGATATGTATTTGCATTCATGGATTTGGCAATTTGGTCACACTGTCATTGTGAACAAAATTGACCACGCTTTGCCAGATTATGTTGAAATGATAGTTGCTTGGATTGCATAGAGCGAGCAATGTTGTATTTCCCACGCGTTTTTGCGAGAATTAATAACAGGAATGTTGCTTACGCAGTTCTTACTTCACGCTTTATTTTTACACTAGCCTTCAATGTTCCAAGTGCATTGGTGTATATGTTATGGGCAATTTCGATTCTGCCCGCTTGGCCGGGCAGTTTCGATGCTGAAGGGCCGACATTGGAATTGCCTGACCAAGTGGGCAATTTCGATGCTATAGGGGATGCTGCCCTAATTATGGAGCGGGCAAACCTAATATTACCCATGGATAGCAGAGTCATTTGGCTCAGCAAAAACACAGTATTATGAATATGTGAAAAAAGGCAAAAATAAAAAAAAATAATTTATTACAGCAGGTTAAGCTATGATGACATCTGCTGTTACACAATCGTTTCATTTTCTTACATTTACAAATATTAGACATACATTTTGTAGTACAATTGCATTTTACAACTCCTTGTGTATGTCCAGAAACAGAAGCTGCACCAACAGCTTTGCACAAAGAAATTTCAGCTTCTGGAACCTTATCACTTGTAAAAAATTCTTGTTCGCAAATCGCAAATTCATTTCGAACGTATAAGCGCTCTAGAACGCCATTTTTGGTACCAAGCTTGTAAAAGCCATTTTCAACACTTAAAACGATAGCCATGAGATTATGAGGATCAGCTCGTCCTCGATCGACGTCCGGTATTCGAATGGTAACATTTTGTCCAACTTTCGCTTCTTCAAAACGTTGACGAGATGCAAAAAGCATATGGTCGGCTTGATCGTCTAAATTACGTTTTGCGGCGCTACGTTGGTGTTGGATAATTTTCCTCGTATTGCAAAGCGGGCATAAAACTTTATCTTCCAAAACGTAGCTTCATGGTCGACCTGTATGGACTAAGTGATTGCAAGCTGTGCAGTTCTGCACAGCAGTTTCAGCGCGACCAACTTCGCATGAACTGCAAATAGAAACTATCATTGGCTAAAATACAAACAAGTTGCTTTGTAATTAATAGGGGGATTAAGAAGATAATAGATTCCCTGAAGCGTCATAAGGTTTGGATTTGAATCATCGTTTTTATTCGTCTCATCTTGATCATCGATTTTATTCGCCTCGCCTTGATCACCAATTTCATTCATTTCTTCTTGATCGTGCGATTTTTGATGATCAATTGATGAAAATTGTTTTAATGCTGTTTTGAGATCGTCTTCGCTTTGTAGATTTTTTACGACAATGTAGGGCAAAATCGACGATGTCAAGCCAACTCTAGGCTTAAAACCAAACAAGGCTTTGTGCAGCGAACAACGAATGCCGTGATGAAGAGAACGATTTTTTCCAAATTGGACTTCCCACAACATCTTCCCCCAAGCAGTCGACTTTTTCGTTTGCACTAAAGCGACGAGAATATTTCTGATATCTTGGTTAGCTCTTTCTATGCTTCCCTAACTAAAATAAGTTGCATTTGAACAGCATAAAAAATTAAAAATGAACAAAAATTTACTTGTGATTGACTATGACATGATTTCCCATGTACTAAATGGCATTCTGGCCATTGCGCCAATAATTCTTTGATGACCGAATTCTTAAATTCCTCTCCATTGTCACTAAAAGTTACGATATGCACTTCAAATACCTTTACTGTACTGCACAAGCTGCACTGTACACAGTATAAGCTAAATCTAAATTGAATTTATTACCTTTGTAAAATATGGGAGCTCCAAATGTCATAAAAATTTCGTAAAGCTTATCTGCCACCACTTTTGCGCTTTTATTTTCCAAAGGCCTCAATTGGACGAATTTCGTAAGATGATCTTGATAGACTAAAATAAATCTATAATTTCCGTCAGGCTCGCTTTGCATGTCGATTAAATCGACTTGACAACATGAATTTAGTTCGTTCGAAACGATTGGCTTGACAACCAAGCCTTTCTTCGGTAAATTACGCTTCAATTGACATTCCTCGCATAAACTTAAAAAAATCATAATTGCTTCCCTTGTAATTCCAAAAATTTTACTTGATTTCAGCTCCGATTCGATATGATTTCTGCCTCCGTGAGCGATTAAATGGATTGCCAATAATTGATCATACATTTTTTCGATAACTGTGATGTAACGAATGGGATCAGTCTCTTTTTTATGCTTTTCAATAAGCTTTTCCTCTCCATTGATTTTGATAACCGAATATTTCTTAAGCAAGTTGTATTCATGAGAACTTTTCTTTGTCGATTTTTCGATAGCGGTTTGATACTCTTTCAAAATTGTATTGTATTGATCAGTTGTCAGTAAATAATAAGAATTCTTCTCTTTAGCAAAAGAGCATAATTTTTCAACAAAAATATTTCTTTTATCTCCCATGACGATCGAGATTCGCTAATTATTTCGTTTAATAAAAATACTAAAATAATTCCCAAAAAAAGAAATGCATTTATTTTTTGAAATTATTAGCTTGGGCACATCGCAATAAGCATGCGTGCACTTTCCAATAAGCAAATGGGCATTATGGAATCGCATAGCGAAGTGATCACTCCGATGGTCATTATGGGTATAATTAGGTTTTCCCGTTCCGTTATTAGGGCAGCATCGAAATTGCCCGGCCAAGCGGGCAATTCTAATTCCAGCCCTTCAGCATCGAAACTGCCTGGCCAAGCGGGCAGAATCGAAATTGCCCAGGCATCGGAATTGCCTGTAACATATAAACTTGTAACAAAAAATGTTAATGGTACTGAAACGTACAGCTTTGCTTCAACAGCCTTTGGTACATCACAAACTTACGCAATGTACT
>JAQGBA010001431.1:0-15004 GCA_034698125.1 Prionchulus punctatus | reverse complement strand
ATACTGCTTACTAGGTGCAGAATTTCAAGCTCTATCGATTGGTATGCAACTTTCCAACATAACAGTGTAAAGTGATCTGCAGCACGCGCATCTTTGGTTGTGCAGATTTTTTGGGGACACCGGTTATTAATGGGAATTGCCTGATGATTTCTGTCATGATATCATTGAAGGGGGTGCTGATATGGGTTTTCTTCCACCAATACTCTGCATATATAAGATCTGAAGCAAGCAACAGTGTTTTTCCAATTGTGTTCGTGATTAATTAATTATGGCTCAAGATCCCACGATTTACAAATTTTGTAACTCAACAGCTACAGAAGATTTAGTGATGGTGTTCGCAAGAGAACATGGATTGCTTCTTTCGAATCAAGCTCTTCAGCAGCAGCAACAACGACAACAACAGAAATGTCTTCTCGGCACCTTGTTGTCAGTTGGCAGTTGTCCCGAAATGGTTCGTCCAGCAACCAAGAATCGAGCTGATCGTGGAAAAGTCTATGAGGGATTTCAATGCATAAAATGCCGTAAAGCGAAGAATGCAGTGGTTCAAGGGGAGATTCATGGCGCGGTACAAAGCAATGATTTACATTTGTTTTTTGCAACATTGGCTGCAGATGGAAAATCACATACAAAGATATCAATCAAGGCAGCATTGGCAGTCATTTATTTTTGGGCCAATGATCTCACTTTGTCGCAAACGAAGACGATGGTCGGCGGCGACCTCGGCAGCAAGAGCAACAACACCGTAGTCGATTGGCGTCATTACATCCATCAAGTTTGTCAATGTGCGCTCGAAGATGCTCCACCAATCGGTGGTCCCAGAGAAATCATTCAGATCGATGAAAGCCTGATGCGAGGATGACGAAAATACAACCGAGGTCGAATGCTTCAAGGAAATCGAGTGCCTCTAGCTCGCCAAAATTATGGACGTCAAGTTATCCGTCCCTGGGTCTTCGGGATGGTATGGAAACGTCCAGATGGAACACAAGAAATTTGAATGTTTCACATCTTACTTCGGAATGAACAAACACTTCGACCAATAATCCAACGCCATATCGCTCCAGAACAACGATCATGTTGGACGAACAGGCAGCATACAACAACATCGTGCATTGGCCCGGCTTCAATTACGTGCATGAAACCAGCGAAAATTTCATCAATCCAATCACTGGAGCCAATACACAAAGAATCGAGACGAATTGGGGCCACGTCAAGACGCATTTGGTTCGCAACATGCGTGGAACATCATCGAATTTATTGC
The DNA here is from genome assembly GCA_034698125.1 of Prionchulus punctatus. Taxonomy (NCBI): domain Eukaryota; kingdom Metazoa; phylum Nematoda; class Enoplea; order Mononchida; family Mononchidae; genus Prionchulus; species Prionchulus punctatus. Next base: position 13,746 of record JAQGBA010001431.1, on the reverse strand, counting down.
CCAGTCATTTGGCAGAGTATTGATGGAAGAAAACCCTTCAACGATCAGCACCCCCTTCAACGATATCGTGACAGAAATCGTCAGGCAATTCCCATTAATATGAATGATGATGATGATTCCTGTTATTCCCGAATTCCTTTTTTTTCTGTGTAAATTTGATTTGATTTTGACGAACGAATTTTTATTTACATGACAAATGTGTTTAATAAGTGATAAATCGTTTTTCCTTCTCACGAGATCTTAAAATCCAATGTGGACACATGCTATACATAAGGGACCCGCTTTCTTCTAGGTGAGGGACCCGTCTTTTTAGTTTGCCCAATGTGGACACATACTATACTAATACCCATACAAGCTGCTATGATCTCAAAAGCAGTCGCTGCCGAGTTAGAGCAACTTCAATCACAACTTTGTTCAGACAGGGCCGGTACCTACTGGGAAGCAGTACCATTTTTCCAATACCCAATATTGGTCGACTTTCGGACGATGTTGTCTGCAGATGATGTCTGTATGTTGGATTCAACCATAAAGACGTTTTTAGCGAAATGGGCGACCTTTGCACAATCCGACTGGGCTTATTCATTCCCACTGGGCGAGTGTGATGAACATGCTTTTCGTTTTATGGTAGCTCTAATTGTAGACTACTTCAACCGACACCAGTTGGCTGGAACCCTGGATCTCTAGAAAGTCTATGCTTTCGCAGAACTGTTGACTGCGATTAGCTAGAATGATACTCACGAACGAAGACATTTATGGTATGGTATCACAGAAAACAGATCTTTTTTGCAACGATCCAGCCGGAGGGGCAATGGCACCATTGTGAGACCTGTACTAACAGCTCCCAAGAAAAAGCCTACGTACTCGCAAGCAGCTGCTCATCAACCTGCGAGACCAGCGCCAAAGCCCTCTCCGCAACCTGCACTGAGCGATTGGCAACAGCAGTGCCAAGCGCTGGTCAAAAAGATCGTTCAAGATCAGCTAGCTTCCGCGTCGGGAAAAACCGCGTGGCAGACAGCGCAAATTCGGAACCGGCAAAACACGATATAAACAAAGCGAGCCGCGTCAATAGTATTTATAATATTTTAACAAACGAAGGTGTAAATTGTTCAATCGGCTGGTCACATCGCGCCGGCGATTGCTGAAGCGTCGTGGCTTGATTCGGTGATGCACGTCTTCTTTTCTCGCTCCCGAAATAGATCTTGATTCTCTTTCTTTACCCAAAAGGCGACGACGAGCAGGGGTGTCTATGCTAAGACGACGCTTGTGTTTGTACTAACATTTGTTACTGCATAATGCCTTCCGAGCAAACTATATGAATGTGAAACGTATGCCTACGATTTCACACTCGTGCTCGAGCGAAACACTGAAGCCACAATCGAGTAACTATAGAGTATAAAAATGTATACATACGATTTTAACGCACGTATAGTTGGACCGCTTTTGTTAAAGCAATCGTTTTTGAGGTCTAGTAAGACGCTTTCAATATCAAAATTTCACAAAAATGTGAAAACGAACTTGTGGTTGGCTGACCTTAAATCTTGCAATATGTAACGTTTGTTTGTTTGTGTTGCTGATGGATTTTGATTGCTATTTGATTGCGAAATGCAAAATAGCTGTCAAATGATGAAATAAACTCCGTTTTGCAAAATTGTTTTTCATTTATTTACATAATTGTCTCGTTAAATGTTTGCCTTGTGTTTGTTTTTTCATGCCCTCAATGCAAATTTCGGGCGCGTGTAAGTTAGCGTTCGCGTACCTTTTCTTTAACTAGTTTTAAAGAATAAACTATTATTATTAAAATTAAAAGACAAACAGAATGAATTATAAATTAAACTTTATTCTCTTTTAAAAATAGGTTAACAAAATGCAAACAATTTTATAATGTAAAGAAGAAACGCTAAAAAATAAAATTTCGTGAAAACGAATAGTTTCATGATAATTTGATACAACAACTTTCGACAATTATTGCACTAACCCAAGTTATATTGCACAAGTATAAAATTTTTATATTAAAAAAACAGTAATCGAACCAAAATTTCGTAACCTGTAAACGTTTTAAGTTTAAAACAATTTACCACCACATTCTATACAAAAATGATTTAAAATCCATAAGTAAAAAGAATATAAAAAGCGAACAACGTAAAATTGTTCTGTTATTAAACAAAAAATAACACCGGGGTGTTGTACGAAAAAACAATGAAAGACACTTTATGAGATCACAGAATAGTACAGTAACCGTATCGTTACGGTATGAAGGGAATTAAAAAACTGCTTGAAATTATCTATTTATCTCGAGAAAATACGGAGCATTATTTTGCAAGTGGATTCGAAAGAAACATCACAATGGAAAAAAATATACAAAAACATCATTTTATGACTAAATTTTCCAAAAAAAAATGTAAGCTTAAAAATTACAAATCCCGTATCCTGACTCAGAAAATAGCATTAAAAGAAAACAAATGCGAAAAATAAATGAACGAATGAATGTATTTCCTTGGTTCAGTTTTTTTACCTCAGCCTCGTTAAAAACAAACGCAAAATGTTTTTAAAAAACGTTTCGTCAAAATAATCTTTGCCGAAATTAGAATTCTCATTGTTCTGCTGTTGGAAAAGTAAATAAGCATCTTGCTCTTGATCGGTGATCATGCCGTTCGATCGAAGATCGGTTGGCGGTTGATGAAAATCGGAATACTGAAGAGCACCGTAAGGGCTCGTTGGATAACTGTGAACGCTGATTTTTAACGGAATTTGATTTCGATTCATTGACGTACTGTCGCCTAGGGCGCCGTTTCTTAAACTACGTTTTCTCTTTTGTACAACATTCGTCAATCCCGACAGATAATTACAAACGACCGAGCCTACAAAGTGATGTCAAAACACTCAATTAGTAACAAAAAATAATTTCACGAAGATTAATGATTAGAATTAGGGTTACCGTAACGATTTGCACTGTCACGAGGAAAGTCCAGCTTTTTTATTAAAAGTTCCTCGTATTGCGATTGAACGTCGTTATCTTCGGAACATAATGGAATCTCCGCATCTAAAATCGAGCCACACGTGTAATTCAGATAGGTAGGCAATGAACAAAAATATGTACTAACTTTGTAAGCTATCCAAAGTTTGATTAACTTTTAGATCGATAGTTTGTTCGCCTACACCACGAATATACTGATCCGGATCAGTGCCTGAAACGAATGCTTTTCCATTAATATTTACTTCAAAATTATCGTTTCTGTAAAACCTTACCCGTGTTACTACTTTGCGGCGAGATTATGCCGTGGGACGAGTTGGTTTCTTTCGCACGAGGCAACAATTCAACCATGAGCCAAACAAATAAGCACGTATTGCTTGGACCAACTAAAAATGTAATATAGTTTCAGAGACTGTTGTGTGCTGTGAAGTTTTCACTAACAAACAAATCTCACTGTAGTTCCAGTTTATTGCACATTTATCGTCGATATCTAACACTATCGCATCCAGTGGAGTTTGTTTATAAATCGGATTCATAACGGCTTCTTGGCGTTTAGAATGGCCTAATCCTAATGCATGACCGATCTCATGAACCAAAACGTAAGGGAAATGCACACCACTGTCCGCGGGGGCATCGTCGAGTACCCATTTTTCGTAATCGTCGAAATGAATATTTCCGTTTAACGAGCCACTTTCTTGGTAATTGGGGTAAAATGTATGTGCTAAGATGTTTGTGGCGTTACCAGCTGTAGAAAAAACACTCAATTAAATTAAGCAATGTCATCAGGGAAACACAGAATATAAAAAGTGTTTTCAAACTAAATTTGTCACGATGAACAACAATTAGAGCCTGTTTCACGATTTGATCTGTAAACTTTCACAAGCAGCATGAAACCTTACGTCCATCAAATGGATACGCGTCACCATGTTCTCCTTCTGCCCACATAATGCTAATATCAGAATCGTCGTCGTTTACTGCCTCGTTGAAGTCCAGCTTAACAATGCGGGAGGCGGGAATCGTTGATTGAGAAGACCATAAGTTGAAAGCTCGTTTTACTATGTCGCTAAAATCAAGATTACTGTCTGTCACCAAGGATTTTTTCAATAAAATTTGCAATTAGTGTTTTTACCGAATATCATTCAAAGGAATATCTTTGGTGGACTTTTCAATGAACCATTTCAAATGAAGAACGTCGTTTTGATCGATTTTGTCGTTCCACTTGCTTACTTGAGCTGTGAAAAGCAAAAAAAAAACATGATTGATAAAGAAAAAGCAAATTTTTACACGAGATAATCAATTATACCGAATCTCTTTTTCAATTTGCTAAGGCGAATCGATGGTTCAACGTCAACGTTGCCGCAGCGTGACAATCGCATTTTTTCCAACGTTTTTTTCGTCAATTTTCCATTGTCTTTGAGACCCGCCACTTGTTGAAACCCTCTGAAACACCGTTCATGCTGTGTTCTCTACTGTAACATTGAAATTGAAACTCTAAATTAGACTACTTCAACGCTACTTCCGCGTTTTCGGGTGTCAAAGGTTGATTCTCTTTCATGTACCCATACCGGCGTAAATAAACCTGAAAGAATAACGATGATGATGAAACAAATACGAATCATGCGCTGTTTTTGGATTCTACTACAGTGTTACGAACTCTGACCAAGAAACGTCGGTGAAGCGTGTGACAGTGACCAAGTAACCTAAATCGTCAATGGCAAGTGACGAAACGAGCGACGGAATTATTTTAATCAAAATAATAAATTTAAAACGGAAAAGTTTTGGAAAATTTGTCAACAAGTAGTCATCATTTAAGAATTTGCTACAAAACGTGATAAAAGTCGTAGAAAACTCTCGAACTTAACCGATTACGCAATGTGAATATGCTGTATTCCGACATTTTATGACTCCAAATTGTTTGTTCGCTTTTTCGCGAAACGTTACTCACAAATTTCATCACAGACAAAAAAGTGATCGCCAATTACTCAAAAAATTCTACGGTACTTGAATAAAAGTTGTTTACCAGAAAAAACCGTGTCGTACAAATATGTAACACAATTTGCTTTACTTTTTCATTCGAAGAAAGAGAATCATGCGTATAATCGACAAGGCAAAGGCCGCGCATGAGATTCTCGCAAAACTTAAATTATGATCCATGCTTTGGTAAGAATTGTTTCTTATGTGACCTTGCGACAAAAATTGAAAAGTAGAAGATTCGGCCTTGACCTACATTACATAATTTCAAGGTTGAAAATGAAGTACGCGAACCATCTTCCAGTGTCCAAAATCGAATTAAGAATGGAATAAAGTTTAAACAAGAAAACCAGGTATCCGGCCTTTTTAGGATTTGTTGGCTTTCATCCGATAAAGTATCGAAGCCAACAGAGTCTGTAATCAATCCAAGATATACAAAGAAATCGTGCGGAATGCTTACAGACCAACAAAAGGCATCAGAGACTCATATTTTCAACCAAAGAATTTTACTTTTAGAATAATAATTGAGAATCGCAATTGTGCAAACTGAACGTCACATTTCGTTTGCAAATTTTCGAAAAATATTTTAATGGTCAACGACATTATGTCAGAAGTCGAAGACACTAACCGAAAGTAAATCGCGCAATTGACAATTTAGTTCGAATTAAACGTGTCCAAACTAGAAACTTACAACTCGATTACCATTCAAACACCAAGCCAGAAGAAAACCGGTAAAAAAAGCGACTTACAAAAGCTTCTTTTAGTCGATTTATGTGATGTTGTTGATGTCGGAACTTGTGGACATTGTTATTGCTGGCCAGCAGTCTTTCTTTACGGAACAATAATCGGTCCGAATTTCGACCATATTCGTCCTTGTTTTCATCTTCTTCGATTTGTTCGAGTAATTGTCTAGTCAATGGTAGCGCATCGACGAATAGTAAATTTATCAGTGAATGAAACAAAATCGTAACGATTGTAAGTTGATTTATGACTGGAACCAACATTGTTACGAAATTAAAAGTGGTGCGGAACGTAGAACAGAAACTTTCACTCCTGGCAAACTCAACGGACGCCGAACTGTCTGCCGGTGGAATGGTACAGTGATTGTGGCGGAATGATACTGTACTAGTTGTATAAATATTACTAGCCCGACCAGACGTCGCCTAGGACGGGTATGAGAATATCAACCGGTCCCGTGTCGAGCGCCTTTGACTTTTAAAATTCGCCCGGAAATATTGCATGTGTCGCCCGACGAGAGTATAATTGACGATCAGAAATGCGCGACACTTAACTTTTACTTCGCTATTCAACCAAACACCCAACCGGAAAACGATTCAATTCAAGAAGTCTACAGTAACCGCAAAAGTCAATCGCGAACTGTCGAGCAGTTTGCCCTGCAACGATTTCCTTCCGATTGCAACTACTTGCAACGATGATATCGGATTCGTTGCACTTGGAATCGGGCGCGTTACGAGATTCAAAGTTTCTTTAATAAATTACATAAGATTCTCGTTGCACAACGAAAACTTATGCACTTCGCAGAACATTCGCAAAAATGAGAAACCTTCGCCGAAAATTGGCGTTCAAGTAAATCAAGAAAACTTTCGACGACCCTAAACAGGTCGATCGAGGCGACGTCTGTCTTAGAAATGTGCAATTTTTGTATATTGCAAAACTTTATTGAAGACAAAAACTATTTGACAAATTACGTTATAGGTCGGTTATGGTTTAGATAAATTAATTGCAACATTGTTTTTATATTCGCAAAAAAATTATTGTATTTTTACATTGCGATACCTAAAAGATCTAGGTTACATTTTTGTTAATTCAGCGAATCTTTGCAGTCCGTTTTTGTAGCACACACGAGTTATGAATTGTTTCACGAGCGGACATCATGGAAAAATAACTTGTGATTAATATTCGCTTCAGTTTTAAAATTTTTTCTTGAAAATTGAAAGATGCGAGATTAGTTCACAAAATATGTGTCGAAAAACAAAAGTTGTGATATAATTTTTTGCATCCATGACACATTTGGACGTTTCCTGAGTTTAAACGAGTTTACTGTAGAAATGTAACTTTCATCACTTCACAACTGCACGCATTTTATTGACCTTACCAAATTTAAATTTAACCCCCGAGGCGACTAGGTCAGACAATATTATTTTTCACTATTACGTATACGAAATCAGACTCAACGAAACGAAATTCGGTCAAATCATAGCCGTTTCAAGAAATGTATACTATACAATCAAAGAAAGTGAAACGACAAACTAGTTCTTCGTAAAATACAGTAAACGATAATTTGTACATTTGGTTTGAAAGAACGGGAGACAGTACCATAAATGGTGGGCACATGGTCGGCGATGGGGATGGTTAAGGTTGTGAAAAACCTCACCTTGGATGCGCCACCTTTGACCTTGCCACTCAAAATGTCAGCTGAGACCGTACCGTAATAGTTACTATTTCGTTTTGTTTATGATACGAAAACGGACAACATACAGTAGTATTAAGTTTCGTAAGTTGTATACAAAAACGTCAAGATCCGTTTTACAGTACCATAGACACGCACGTACAATATGCGAAACTAATATAAAAACTGTATAGGAAAAACTGGAGACGAAATTTCGCTGTCAGCAATGTCAACGACTGTCGTCTGTCGATCGTCGATAAAGGAAAATTAACCGTCTCAAATCAGAACGAAATTTTTGTTCACACCGTCTTGAAACTTTTTTAACCATGCGAGCAACAATGAAGGACATAAATCGGTACAAATGTCAATTGACAAGATACGCAGACGAACCATGATATTTCATCAAGATATGATTCCGAAATCGTCACGAAATGTTTGCAAATAATAGTTTTATAAACAGAATGTTTATCAAAAATAGGAGAGTTACTACACTACACTTAAAAAATTTGTTTTACATTTTACTTTCATTTTACTTTCCTACTTTTACCGTGCATCTGACCGATGGTTTCCGGTGCTACTTTATTAAAGAGAAAAAAAAACTAGTAAAACTTTTTTGGCAACTTTCAAAAACAAATCTGTGACGTACGACTCGAAAAAAACATTTGAGAAAGGTGTAATTTTGGCACGACAATCCGGACAACGATTACAATCAATCTTTTTTAAAATAAACATGTACTTTAAAAATATTAATAACGTTAACAAAGATTGAGCAAGAATAAAAAACGAACGACAGGTGCAACTGTGAAAAATGATTCAACTTAAAATGTAGAAAGTTGAATAAAAAGCAAATTTTACGACTGAAAAACATTATTCAAACAAATGGCCGACAGGTTGCAAAAATATTATTACGAATAAAAATTTTCCACGATTTAAAAGTGACCTTGATAAAAGCATTCCATGTACTTTCACACAAAAGAAAATTTATAGTTACAGTCACAAGTTATCAAACGAAGAGAAAACGGTAAACGGACGGATATCTTTTATCGCATTTGCAGTCGTTTTGCTTTTCGACTTGTATCCATTGACCGAAGCAAGTTTTGACGTTTATCAAACTCCAATGAGTAACTGTAGAAGTTGATCCTTCGCCTGTACAAAAACCATCCTGACGGGATAAGTATGCAGTCGGTTGACATTCGACGCAAATATCGGCGTTTGGTAAAAACACCGAACGTGCTGTCTCTTCGCCACAATTATTGAACCAAATCGAACGAAATATGTTGCAAGAACTACAACAAAACCTGTTCATAGTTAAAACAATGCGATGAAACTGCAATTGGATGGTAATGCTACTTTTTTTGTTGGTTAAACTTGTAAACATTTCTCGGCAAGTCGAAATAGGTTTTGTTTCTGTATCCTGGAACTCTTGGTGCTCCGAAATTGTACGGTAACAACAAAGCCACATCGTCTAGATTTATAGAAAAACTCTTTACAAAAACCGCAACAAGAAACTGTTTTTTAACAATCGGAGAGAATTCGATGCGTTAACAAACTATGCCAGCTAGATGAATGGCTTTTCAGACTTTTCGTCGTCTGTCAAGAGAAGAAAAAAGTTTTGTTTTGCTTCAGAATAAAAGAGGCAAAAAGCTTGGTTGCCTAATCGGATAGAAATCTTATAAATAGTCTTGAATGGAAGTCTAGTGTCTAGTCTAGTCTAGTTATGTGGCTGAATATGTCTAGTCCTATGTCGCTGAATAAAACGACATGGTCAGACAAAATAAGCAGCGTGTGTGATCCAAATGTTGTCTGTTTTCAATCACATAGTGGAAAAGTTTAGTTATCAAAAAGGTATCGAAGAAGAAATAAAACAATGAAATTAGCTCGACGATACCTCTGCATAATCCATCCATATTGAAACACGATTTTTCTTCAACCACATGAGGACAGAAAGCGCCGCCATTTTGATCTTTAGTGATGATTTTTCGAAAGCGTTTCCTTACTCCTGGACCACAATTGTTACTCGAATGATATCCGATTAGCATTCGATTATTGCTCTCACAAGAGCTCCAATCACTCCATTCGGTTACTCGACAATCCACAACTAAGAACAAAACAACCTATCAAAAATAAAACATGGATTTTGCATAGAATTGGTTTCTTACGAGGGCAGAAATCGCGATAATCCGAGCAACAATCGGAAAATCTTGAACACATTTCGTCGCAAAAACATGTGTCGCCTTTGCCGTGCGATTGCGAACGTTGATGCGATTTTAAATGACCAACTCTTTCTTTTGAGGGTATTTGATTGAGAATAACATACCGAATCATTTTATCACTTCCTTTATATTCGACGTTATCCAAAATTCCTTCTTGTGGCTCGTCTTCCGGTTCCTCGTCCAAACCGAAGTGTGCGATTTGTAATTCGTCCGATTTTTCCGTGTTGTCACCGAACTCTGGCTCAAAGGCAACCGGCAAAAAGCCATTATCACCATTTGTACTTTCGAGTTTATGAAACGCTTTCGTATTCACTCTATCCTTTCCGGCGACACGATTTTGATCTGTTTCAATATCTTCAATGAACAAACCGAAATGCGTTTCGTGCAATTCTTCCGATATTAGCTTTTCATCGAATTCTGGTTCAAAGTTCACAAAAGTAAAATCTTTCTCGGACCGTTTAAATTTTCTCCTTTTCAGTTTATTTTTTTGAACACTTTTTCTCAATCGATCGTTCTTTGTTGGAGTTCGATTTTCATTGCGACGACGACGAAAACTAATTTCATGTTGAGGAACAATCAAATCGTTAGTTTCCGTTGATGTGCACGATAAATTACGACCGAGGCAACATAATTGTTTTTCCATACAACCACATTTGACGAAAGTTGCCAAACATGTAAGCGCAATAGCGAAAATACATAACGAATCTTTGTAGAATTTCGTCATTTCGTTGCCAAAATCCACTCACTCCTCAATGATGATGATTCGGTTCTGTTTCGCAAAATGACACTTCAACGAAAAAACGTTACCAACTCTCTTGCATTTAAACCGACTTCAGTTAAAAAAGTTTTATGCCTAGAATGATGATAATTGTAGAGTTAGCTTCCAAAGTTCAGCAATGAATTGTGTCTCAGTGAACGTAATCGTAATTTCGCAATTAGCGCAAAGAATGATAGGTTTTTGGAGGGCAGAACGTTACGCGCGCTTTGCTAATTGCTTTTTTCAAAATATATGACGCCGAAAATCTTTTTGGCAGCAGATAAAACAAAGAGGAAAACGTTTTTCTTTTTGATCACTCAAATCAGTTGGCTATTTTTCTTCGTTTACACGGAACAACTGACAGAAACGCAAATGTACGAGCGCCCGATATGATCTCGAAATCTATTGGTCGGTTTTTGTTACATAAGTGAACAAATAGCGCAATAAAAAAACGATAAAATCCGGTCCACATCTTTGTGGGGGTTGTAATCCGTCAGACCCATTTGTAGATTTCTATGAACAAGCAAATAATATTATAATATAATCGTTAGTGTAGGTATAAAAACAGTACGTAAAATGTGAATATTTACAAGTGACATTATAAAATAAAAAATTTGCAGTATATTCATATTATTGTTTACATTGTTCACCGCTAAAAAGATTTGTAAGATTATTATTAGTTTCACGAAGAAGGCCCAGATGAAGAAATAATAATCCAGGAGCCGGGCGTAATTTTAATTTTTTCATGTACGACAAAAACTGATCTGGTAATTCGGCTAAAACTTCTCTCGCTAAACGAGGGTGCGCAATCAGTTTATCTGCAACGTTCTCAGACTTACGAATTCACGAAAGGCGACAAACTAAATAAAAGCGTACAACGTTTCTAGCCATGATTTAACATTTATAATTGCTTTTGACAGTTATATACTGTACTTGTACGATATCACGTTCGGCGAAGCGACCGTTAGAAGATAATCGAAAATCGTCACCGTCCAATTCTTTCATCGCTGCAAAATCGGCATCACCAACGCCGACAATGATTATTGACAGTGGAAGCGGCGCCGCGAGCACAATGACTTCTTCCGTTTGCGGCATATCGGTAATTATTCCGTCGGTCATGATTAACAAAATGAAATACTCCGAACCATCCCTTTTCGCCGCCGCGAACCTGGCCACGTGTCGGATACAAGGTGCGAAATTCGTAGGACCGTACAACTCTACGAGCCTCCTAGACATTTTTGATAATTCCGGAATTCCGGAATTATCAAGTGCATATTTGCCCGGAATTCCGTTGCAATATGGATCATCCGGTCTTCCATTCTTGAAACATCCAAAATTCGATTGAATTCCATTCAGTAATCAGTAAAAACAACTTACAACAGCGAATTCGTGCGATACTCGACCTAGCGGCAGTATCTTAGCTCCAAATCCTAATACTGGAAATAATTTATCGCTATCGTAATCTTAAATGATTTCTCCAACTGCTGATAAAGCGCGTATATAATGATTTGTCACTTCCGGAAGTATGCAATTTAAAGAATCGGTTGTGTCGGTGAACCGTTGCTATTGCCATATAACTGTAAAATCTATGGCAATTGTGCACTTAAGCCGAATTCTGCATAAAATTGTGCACAAGCAATAAGTTATTTTGACAAAAACGGTTTCATAAATATACTGTACCCTGCAGCAACAAATCGACGAAAGTATGCAATTTATTGATTCGCATAGCAGTCAAAATTATGCGTCCGGAATTAATGTATTTCTTTTTCTTGTTTTTTACTTTTTTATTAATCAGCTAACATAATGAAACGTATAGTTTGAAACAGTGAAGCAACAAGCAAATAAACTTCATTTACTTCGAACGACATTGGTGGACTACGACAAGCTACCGCCAGATGTTCAACGGTTGTAGAAAATTCGCCAATTAAATCTTCATGGCCTGATTTATTCCAATCTAAACATTTTACCAAAATGGGTCTAAACAAAAAAAATTACAATTACTTTTAACTTTCGATAACGCGGCTGTTCGAAGTTGCAGCGTTTAGAGAGCTAATTCAGTTCTATTGTTCTGCTAGAATTGGAAGAATTTGCGATGAACTATGCAGCAACGTATTTATAGCTAGTTGAAAGTTTTTGTTGTATACCTCTAAGTTAATCAAGTATCTTGTACCTTTTTGACGATCTCCACCGCAAAATGCTCTCGCAGTAATTGTGAATTCTTTCCATTTCGGATTTAAATTTCTTTTAATGTATTCGGTTCTATGCGTCGCCGTCCAGGAACTGTCTTCATTTGCTCGATAAAACATTAATTACGGATCCGATTTGCCGCAACAATCTTTTCTGTTCAAATGTTTGCCTTCGAAACAAAAAGTGAACTCCTCTTTGCAACCGAATGTTTCTTCCGAAGCGACTACTGTGAACAAAACTCGATTTATAAACATGCGGTTCAGATTTCCATTTTGCAAAAATCTTACTGATTATTGTCCCAGAATTCTTCTTTGGTCCTTCGAGCGGAAGTTCCAGTTTTCCTATGGTTATCATTTCGCCCAAAGTCCAGCGAGCACTCCTCAAGAAATCATGTTTTTTCAAATCTGGACTGTCACAATCAATATCGTACCTGAAAAAGGAAATCCGATTCTAATGAGCAGTTTCAGTTTTCCCAAAATGCGTACACTAATTTATCAGAAACAATCTTACACTTCGAATTTTAAACGTTGTCTTTCTTCAAAGAAATAATTTATTAAAAACTTTTTCGTCCATTCGAGATTCAAATTGCTCCAAATGGCCTCTGTTCTATCAAATTCAATCCAATTGGTTTTACCAAACTCTTGTACGAATAAAACATACACTAAAAAAACTTGTTACGGTTCGTGAGATGAAAAAATGAAACCATTTTGCTAACTTGGATCCGATGTAGAAAGTATATTGTAGAGTAAGTATAGAAAGTATATGTCGAGTAGATTTCTAGAAAAACAAATATCAAACACTAACAGATTTACTTGCATGCTACTGAAATTTCAACGGTTGATGAGGTATTCCCGGCGGCTCCTGGACGAAAGTGTTCCATAACGACAGTATTATGTTTAGAAGTTTTATTTTTATAAAACTCACAACAACAGCCAAAATTTAGAAAATTTTAAGAAATTTATAATTACAAGCCACCTGCCGGCGGGGCAACGAAAAAAATATAATGATTTCTTTTTTCTTTACATGATTTATGATGTGTGTTTTCTTTTTACTTGTATAAAAGAATTGTAATGAAGAGCTGGAATAAAGAATGTGTCACGGATTATTTCTCGTTATGATGATGTTATGATAGAAGTTCTTGTCTTCAGGAGATTTTCTCGTATATATGTATCTCTGATTTATTTGTATTGTCAGTCAAAGAGCAGCAATAAAAGGTTTATTAAAAACTGTTTCCAAT
>JAQGBA010001430.1:0-15007 GCA_034698125.1 Prionchulus punctatus | reverse complement strand
TAAAATTCTAGAACCTTGAAACATTCAACGTTTTGCATTTCTAACATCACACTTATTCAACCACTCTTATTCACCTACTGTATTTCATGCTTTTGCTTAATCTTTTAGTCTATTAAAAATATCAAACGCCTCTATATTTTGCCTTGTCACCTTTCACAACATTCCTAGCTTTTATTAACCAAGGTTTTCCTTTTCAATAAATACAAGCTATTTTCAACATTCGGGGGCAGTTCTTCATTCGTATATATCACGTTTGGTCGTACTGTTCGTCCCAGAATTGCTAACGTCATGTGTTGCTTATAAAATCGTTGTTGAGAACAATAAAAGCCGAAGCCGATTTAGCGTTAAGCCTACAGCTACAGTACCCATTCAACAAACCGCGACCAGCGACACCACAGTAACATGATCGTGAAAATTTTCGGCCAGCCACTCCTGGGTCGTGCAGGCTGTGTGAGAGGGAGCAGAGTCTTGCTGGAACACGTATGGCCTCCCTGAGCCACTCCCTCAATCCAGGGCTTGACAACTGTGTCCAGCGTCTCGATGTAGGCGGCGCATTGACCCTAAGACCTTGCGGAAAAAAGTGGGGAGGCATGACATGACCCTCATTGCTCACAATTCCCAAGACCATCACAGATGACGGGAACTTACTGTGCATAATAGTGAGGACCTCAGCGGGGTTGGAGCAGAGCCACCTGTCATTCCTCATGTTCATTTTTTGATCTTGGCCAAAGTACTTCTCATCTGAGAAGAACCAGATCATGTTGGGCCTGGTGACATTTAAGAAGGTTGCAACCTCAGAATCTCCATGGTTGGCAGCTAAGGCGACAAGAACGGCATGCCTTTTCATTTCCTGCGTTAGATTTGAAGCTTCCGTGTTGGGTATGAAAAAAAAAATTTAGTAACAGTTTGGGCTACTTATGGCCTCAAAAACTGTGTTCACAAATAGCTGACGCACCCTGTAATAGACTCCAGATAGCAGAATGAGGCGCTGTCCCAAATAATAATAAACTATAGACTCCATTCGTATAATTTTAACTAAACTGTCAACCATGTGCCTTGAATTACCCGATAAAGGCAGAGTTTTCCGCAGGATTACGACTTGGACATTTATTTGAGAGAAATGTGGAAAGATGAACGACTTATTTTTGATAATGCTATATTTGGAAATAAGCAGCATGTTACCTTACACGAGGATATCGCAAATCAAATATGGTTACCGGATACATTCTTGCCACATTCAATGGAATATAAGCCGGCCGTCGATTCGACGACTCATAGAAAACTGCTTCGAATAAAACCTGATGGTTACGTGTTAAGCAGCAAAAGGTACAAATATAACATTAATTGCAAAATATACAAATTAATTACACATGATGATTTTTTAAAATCATCCAGTAAACAAAATATTCTTTAGATTATCTTTGAAAAGCGAATGTCCGATGGATTTAACGTATTATCCGTTTGATCATCAACTTTGTCGGGTGTCAATTGCAAGCTGTAATTCAAAATAAAGTTGTTGTTTTTTCAGACAGTATTTCGTAAAGTTCTGTAGATGGCCAAGACACGGATGAACTGGTCTACAGGTGGAAACGAGAAAGAAATGTTACCATAAATCCTCACCTAGAGTTGCCCGAATTTAAAATGGTTCGAGTCATTGCCGATCAAAGATTAAGAGAATTTGAAACAGGTTCGACCATAGATCTATGGAACTATAGTTAAATGGTAAATGTATAACTGTAGTCAACTATATTTTTCATTCAGGTACCTACAGCGGCTTGGAGCTGTGTTTCTACTTCGAACGCCGACCGGGATATTTCGTAATATCCTTGCTAATCCCGGCTAGCCACATCGTGGCCATATCCTGGATATCATTATGGCTGAGTAACGAGAGCACGCTAAGCGACGTTATTCAAATAATATTGGCGATGATATTTCTCAGCTTTACCGTGAACTCGGTAATGCCGAAAGTCGGGTATATTAAGGCCATGGACGTTTTCATGGGCACATGTTTTTTCTTGATATTTTTATCTTTGATCAAATTGAGCATTCACAAATACTTGCAAAATCTTAATATAAGAAAAAGAAACCTGAATACTACGACGCCAAGCGCGGAAACAATTCTTTTGGAAGATTGCGACGCAAATAAAGATTTCAAATCAGATTCAGATTCGTCGCCAGCGAAATCGAATGCCGAATGCCGACTGAAATTGATTTACTACATAAATAAAATCAGCTTTTTGTTTTTGCCTATTACATTTATTGTATTTTCCGTTCTTTATTTTTTAGCGTATTATTTTTTGAGCAGAAATTTGGACGTACAATGCGCTTATGAAGAAAATACTCTTTAAATAAAACTTTCGAAACTCAACTTCACCTTCAATTTAAACTTCGTTTTAAATAAGCTTCAGGATTAGACCAGATTCGACTTCGGCTTGGATCGACTTCACTTCAACTTCGACCTCTCTTTCTTCTACTTCTATTTCTACTTTTATCTTCTACTTCTTCTTCTTCTACTTTTACTGCTTAACTTCTATTTCTCACTCTACATCTACAACAACTCCATCTTGCTTCCACTCCTACTTGTTCTTTGTTCTTATTCTACTTCTTGTTCTTCTTCAACTTCGGCCACTACTTCACATTCTCCTCCTCTTCTCGTTCTTCTACTTCTACTTCTAATGTCCTTCTACTTCTACCTTTACTCAGAATTCGTTTTCACTCAGTTTGTGACTCGACTTTGACTTGATTTCAGCTTCGGCTTTTTAAAAAACAAACTGGCCAAACAGAAATTAGCTGCTTCTGAAAAAAGTTTACTATTGTCAAAAAACTTCAAAAATCTTGTCTAGTTTAAATGTATACCGTGCATATTAGATTCATCCTCCTGTTCAACCTGAAGCACTTTCGATTTGTCTTCTGTTTCGAAAGAGTGAGAGCGTTTATAAAAAAAGCGAGTCGGCTTTTGTCGAACGAATAAACAATCACGATCGACTTTTAGTGTCGAGAGGATTCGTTAAAAATTAAAACGCAATTTGTAGATGTTACGCATGCAGATTTAGCGTGGTTCTTTAACTGTTTCATTAATAATTACGCAGAAGTTTTATTTCATTGCAGCCCATTCGGTAAGTTGTAGAACACTTCAAAAGTAGATATCAGACAAAAATTATGTTTGCATTCCGCCTAATCGTGTAGCTACACGCATCGACTGAATGCTAAATATGCAATACAAGGTTACGATGTTCAACTTCGTCAACTTTTACTTCTACTACTACTACCTCTTCTTCTTCTAGTTCTACTTCCTTCTACTTACTTGTACTTGTACTTGTACGTCTTCCCTATGTAATTCTTCGACTCCTACTTCTTCCTTTTGTTCTTTTACTATTACACCTGTTAATCTTATTCTACTACTTCTCCTTGTAATTCTCTTTCTACTTCCACTTCTACGTACTCCTACTTCTTTTTCTTCTTCAACTTTAACTTCGATTTCAAATCGTCTACATCTTCTACTTCAAATTCTCCTTCCAGGTCTCTTTCTACTTTCTACTTTCTACTTTCTTCTTCTACTTCTATTTCTTCTTCTACTTCTTTTTGTACTCCACTTCTACTCCTACTTCTTCTTCTTTACTTATTTGTCTACTTCTACTTCTTCTTCTACTTCTACTTCTAATCGTGCTGTGACAAGCAGCGAGCGGATGCTAATTGCTAGATTGCTAAATATCCAACGGTTCTCTATCTCGGATAACAATGTTATTAAATCCGTCCGAATAGACTTTCAATTTTCGCGTTGCCTCGTAAGCCTGCGTTCTGTTCGCGAATGTTTCCAAGTCTTTTTAAGCTCCCTCTCTCTCACTCTCTACAAATTTCACACTATTATCCGTAAACGTCGGGGCTTTCGGGGGTTGGCGACATTCGAACGCGAGAGCTGGAAACGTTCGAGGTCGGTCGTTTGTCGAAAGAACCAATCTGAGACTCGGAGTCTGGAGGGGCGCTAAATTAGTTTTTCTACACTCAATCAATATTGCTCCGTCAAGTGGTGATAGAATGCATGTCATAATGAGGAGTGACGTTTTGAGTTTTGTTGTTCGACTCGCGGATTCCGCGGGGTTGGTGGCGGCTGATTAAGGGCGAAAAATGTCCAACTCCGTTAAAAGCCCAGCCGATTTGCAACGCCGCCTTTTCTTCAACTAGGTCTCCATTGAAACATAAATGTAAGTTTGTTTTGGTATTTAAGATAATAACCGACAATTTCCAAATAGCAAATCTCCAAATTTCTTCAGTGTGAACCGAAATGCTGTTGCAGTAGAATCTCAGAAAAACTCTTTCCAATTTTTGCTCGATTGTTAACACTTTCATCCAATTCATTCTCCAAATTGTTCGTTCCAGTTTTATATTCGGATGAAACATTTCCCGAGCGAAATTGTTTCCAGAATGTAATTTTTCTATCTCTACTTTTCCAAAAAAATAAATTACCTCTCAGATCTATAAAAATTGGCTGAAAAAAAATTTTCGGCATTTTATCCAGGTTCAGAATTTTTCTCAATCTGATAATAAATAGTGGTTGTTGTCTCATTTTTTTCGCTATTCATAAATAATTGTAGTTTTCCCAATCGTCTCGCTAGTATTCTTTTTATGAATTATTCACGAGGTAATTTAGCCTGGTTCAATATTGTATGGTACTCCAAAGCACCTGTCAGCGTGGATAACTCGCATTAGGGTTTGAGTTGTAAAAAGATTGATATAAGAGAAAATCAACAAAAAAATCGACCGTGCGGAGAAGTTTCATGCAAAAACGATTTTCTTTCGTTAATAGTATCCATTTTTGTTTTTTTTCTAATCGAAGTTATTTAACTTTAGTTCCAGCGAATCTGAAGCACTTTCGACGAAGGCAACTTCGTCTTTCGCGTACATTTTACGTTTCGAAGAGTTTGCAGACGATGTTTAATTTGTAATTAGAATCGGTTTCGCGTTTCGAATTAAGTCGTCGTACGGTGTTACCGTGTTATCCTTCAGAATAATGTTGTTCAGTCGTACTCTTAATGTCGCTCGCGAAATGCCCTCTATGAATTTTAGATAATCCAATATGCCGCGAACGACGAGCGACCGCGGGGCCATTCGTAAATAGATTCTAACAAAAGGAAGTCTATCAGGAATATAAAAGGATCCATCGTTCGCCCCGGTAACGAAGAGCCGGTTACCTTTTTCGGATTATTCGTTCATGTTTTACGGATAGGCGACCGGATAATAGTCTCGACGTATCACTGTCGCGTGCATGGACAGCGAATACCGAGTGATTCTCAACGTAGGCGGAATTAGGCATGAAACATATAAACACACGTTGAAAAAAATTCCAGCCACTAGACTGTCCAAATTAACTACTAGCTTGGCTAATTTCGATCCGGTGCTCAACGAATATTTTTTCGACCGACATCCAGGCGTATTCGCTCAAATCCTTAATTATTATCGTACCGGCAAGCTACATTATCCAACGGATGTATGCGGGCCGCTGTTCGAGGAAGAGCTAAAAGTAAACGCAATCCGAATCTAGATCCGCTCGCGTTTCTCACGCTCAGATTGAAACTGTTTTAGTATTGGGGCATAGACGCGAACGAGGTCGAACCATGCTGTTGGATGACGTACACCCAACATAGGGATACTCAAGATGTTTTATCGGTGCTAGACAGATTGGAAGTGGATACAGACAAGCCCGCGGACGACGAAGTTTATCGCAGATTCGGTTGGGAGGAGGACTATTTAAACGGCACGTTGAGCGCGTGGCAAAAATTAAAACCGAAAGGATGGTCGTTATTCGATGATCCGCGGTCTTCGCAACTGGCCAAAGTAATTTGTGATTTTCTGAATTGTAGTCTTGGAATTTTACTCATTTACACGCCATTTTCAGACGATAGCCGTCGTCTCCGTGTTCTTCCTGTGTATATCCATTCTTAGCTTCTGCTTGAAAACTCACCCGGACTTCCGCGTACCGACTCTGGAAATCAAGACTGTAAGTAGCAACAGTAGTAACCACTGGTTCAACACTACCACATCGAAAAACATTATGCACGTAACGAAAATTAATACGGAAGTTCATCAAGCGTTCAGACATATCGAAGTGATTTGCAATATTTGGTTCACATTCGAGATCATTATGCGATTCAGTTTTTGCCCGGATCGCGTGCGCTATTTCAAGGCGCCAGTAAACATGATAGACATCGTGGCCACGTTCTCGTTCTACATCGACATCATACTGGCCAACTTGGAGACGAAGGCGGATTTGGAATTCTTTTCGATTATCCGCATTATGCGCTTATTCAAATTGACGCAACATTCGTCCGGATTGAAAATTTTGATGCACACGTTTCGCGCCAGCGCCAAAGAGTTGATCTTATTGGTGTTCTTCCTCGTTTTGGGCGTGGTCATATTCGCTGCCTTAATCTACTACGCCGAGCGGATTAATATGAATCCGAACAATCAGTTCCGTTCGATACCCTTGTCGCTGTGGTGGGCCATCGTAACCATGACGACAGTAGGGTATGTATAGAAAGGGCTCTTCCATTTTTAATCTATTTAAAAAATATCTATCGAATCTGTCTATCTCATATTTGTAGATACGGCGATATGACCCCGGCGACGTATTTGGGCATGGTTGTCGGCAGTCTGTGCGCGTTGACCGGCGTGTTGACCATCGCGTTGCCGGTGCCTGTCATCGTCAGCAATTTCGCCATGTTCTATTCGCACACTCAGGCGAGGGCCAAAATGCCCAAGAAAAAACGCAACGTGCTCAACATCGAACATCCGGCTCAAATCGGCCATCATCATCATCACCCGAAGTCGATGGGTAACAACGGACATGTCAACCGCAGTGATCCCGCCGGGCAGCCTTTGCTCAATAAGAAAAGTCGTTTGTAGTTATATAAATACATTTATTTTCCATGATTTCCTTATTTTTGTGCTTTAGCAATAAAAAGACATTGATTTGCATATAATTTGTCTATTTGGTCACTCGCTCTCTCATTCTTTCCATCAGTTTTTTCCTTCTTTCACTCCCACTGATCATGTGCTATTTTTTTAATAACTTCATCGAATCTCAGCCAAAGTCATTTAAAAAAATCGGCATGCAGTCGGAGACAGCTCCGATGAGTTTGGGAAAACACAATTTTTCTTTCTAATTAGTCACGAACCGATAATTTGACGTTTCAATCAAAAAAAAGAATATAACATTTTTCGAGTGACCATGGTAACAACAAAAGATGGTTCAAATCGAGTGCGCATCTCGTCGATCGCCATTTGTTTTTCAATTTTTAAATCAGAGTGCCGCCTCTGTAGAAAGCCGGTTCGGGGTCCGACTGGTAAATACTTCGCAACGTCTGCTCGGCTATTGATGAGAAACGGTTTTTTCAGTAGATGTTTATCCAACTACTCGTCTTTCATTAACTGGCCACTTAAACCCGAGTCCGAAATGTTTCAGTGACGCGGTTAGTGGTCACGTAAAAGCACCGCCCGGTGGTGACATTTACGGATCACATTAACTGTCTTTAAACTTGTCACTGTGAACTCGCGTCGAAGAATTTTCATGGAGTTTAAGCAGAACGACTTTGATGCGGTAAGAAACTGAATGGAAGCTTCATGCTTCCAAAAATAGCTAGTGATGCTATTTGCTGTTTAAGCTTAAAAACTTTGTGAAAGATGTCCAAAAGTCCGTGGAGAGCGTGGCTTCCACATTATCGGATATTAAAGCCAACGATCGAACGCTGAAAGGAAAATTGGTTTCAGTCGAAGTAAAATTCGACGAAGATATAAACGAGTTGAACCAAAAAATAAATCGGTTTCAAGTCAGTTCAAGTATTTGACTAGTGAAACACGGATGGTCACATTTTGCTATATTACAGGGAAACCTCGATGACTTATCCATTCGTCTTCGCGAAGTCAGCCAAAACCAAATCGATATGCAATGTCAGCTGATTAAACTGAACCTGAATCCGAATGCGACGAAGTTCCTTAGGCGAACGGTAAGCTTCGACACAGCCGACAGCGCGCCCATCCTACTGTGCAACAGCAAGCACGACTCCGGCGTTAATATAAACACCGACCAAGATGATCACGGGCACTTCGAGCGAGAGCAAGTCATTCAAAAAATACCTTCAATTGAATTCCCAGGTATGCTGTAGGTGTACTGTAGTTAATTATCGACAGCTAATTGTAAATATTATCGCAGGTAACGCTCTGTTCCAAAGACAATTGCAGTACCCGGTGACACTGGCCAACAGAAAAAACTACCAAAAGGTTCGCAGCGACGACCAGTTTTCTTCATTTTCCGAAGAAAGTACGCAATCCGCAAAACGCAAAATAAACCATTTCGAACGCTGTAAATCTGTTTGCGATGTGGATTTAGGCGAAAAATTCAACTTAGCTAATGAGCTAGTGCAACACGAAAGAACGTTTTGCAATAATTTGTCGGTAATACAGTCGCAATTTTACGAACCGTTAAAGGGAACGCAACTGATTCCGGCCGACGATATGAAGTAATGTATTTGTATAGTACCAGCACGAAAGATAATAAATCACGCATTTTTTTCACCAGCTTTATATTCTGCGACGTCCTATTTCGGTTTTACGAAAAACATTGCACGTTGCTGCACAAATTACAAGAACTGTTGTCAGATTGGGTCGATCCGCCGTATCCGATCATCATCGATTTGTACAGTAAGACTTTCACTGTCCACGGCTCCACAGCGAGGAACTACATATTTTATTCAACCGCATTCAATAAAATTATGAATCTTGTTCAGGTAATGCTAAAAGTTTCCCTGGTACTTGCAGGAAAATACAAATTTCATGTTTTAGACTTATTTCGTCAATGACTCTCAAATTTGGAACTTTCTTCAAACTAAAAATGGAAAAAATCCGAAGAAAAAAGTCGACCTGGCCGAGTTGGAGTTCTGCTTGAAAGCGCCGACGAAAATTTTGTTTTCGTACATCGACATTTTTGAAGCAAGTTCAATGTTTACTTAAAATTTATACGAAACTTTATTTTCCGGGTTTTTTCAGAGATTTGTGTCGACTCAAAGTTTAGAATCGTTTAAACTATTGAAAATACAAAAATTAATAAATAATTTCAAGAAAATTAATGAAGATATTAATCGAAGCTTTCAGTTTACGATACCATCTACCAGTGTGGATAGCGGATACAGATTTACTAAGCCGAGTTCAAAAAGGTATATTCAGATCCAACCATGGATATATTAAGATTGAAATTCATTTTCAGTAAAAAGAAGTATTCTTCAACCATTATTAATCAACGAAGATTCAACAATGAACAATATTACGGAAGTTTGGATACTCGTAAAATACAATTTCGAAGTTCATCTTCCCTGTCTCCAGATAGCATGCGCATGGAATTATCAGCCTTGGACATCACAATGAATAAGTAGTTATTGATTACGTCTGGAAAAGAAATAAATCAAACAAGGTTTTTGTTTAGAATCAACGAAGCGAAGGCAATGTCGATGAAGTCAATTCGGCCGAACACGACGAGCGAACCGAGCTTGTATTCAGAACAAGTCGTTAGCTACGATACCACGGGCGACACTTCAACCACTGAACCTGCTAACACTTGCAACTCGACCGTGGACGGGTCGAAAAAGAAACCGCATTCGGATAAGAATGTCAACGCCTTTAGAAATACGGTAGCGGCTTTTTTCTCCAAACGCAAGAACAATCAACGATTCAATGGAGAAAGCAGCGAAAGTCTATTCGGAACCTGGCGAAAGAATAAACCTCGCAACGAAAACGATTGTCACGATGGAGGTCGACGAGGCTCCTGGACTCAAATCCCGCCCGACTCGATAACTGGCTCGTTAAAAGTTAACAATCCCAAAAACTCGTCGGTGAACGCAAAACTGTCGAATGCCGTTGATGACCAATTAGCTCGTGAAAATTGCGTAGTTTTAGCTTATTCGAATAAGAGTTCGGACAAAATTAAATATTTCGCCGAATCTGATGATTCAACTTCCACGGGAGTCGAAATTTGATTTCAATCATGCTTCGATAGTTATATTTATTTTAAAACATTATTTTTACGTATTGTTTATGTTATGTGCATATTAAAAAACTACGATAATTTATGAAAAAACCGTTAATCCAATTTCTTAATGAATGTCGAGAGACGATACTTACCGCCTGAGGGTAAAAATAGTTTTCAATCGCCATAATGACTTTTTTTTACATAAAACTATGCCGATTAATGTTAGCATACAGAATCTTATCATTAATTAACCCAAAGACCGAAGGAGGCTTTCAACATTTTTTCCTTCTTCGAGGTACTCGCTCTTCGAAACATATTAACGTCATTGACTTTTTTAAGAGACAGTCTTCTTTAATTCATTAATTATTATTCGACTCACTCCCGCGAATACAAAATTGTCGCGTCGAATGTTGCGCTAATGCATTCCCAGTGATTTTCGTTATATTCATTGAAATTGAACGCTGAAAAACATTTTTGACAAATTAAAACAGCTAGTCGGCCCGAACTAGTGCTTTTAAGGCCTTGACGACCGTGAACTGAAATTACAAACGACTTTGTCAGTTTTGATTCGACGAATGAATTATTTATTCAACGAACAGCCGCTGCTGCGAGTTCAAAAATGGTTTTGTACGTTCTTCTACAGTTTGAAACATCGAAGCACCTGGGCAATCTTTAAATTTCCCGCTTACGGACGAATCTTAGCCCGTTAATGCCGAGTAGAGTTAAATAAATGTTAACGCTGAGCGCCAAATTACGTATTAACATAAAAATTGTTTCTACGCTCTCGGTAACGATTCATCAATTCTCTCCGGGATAAACTTCTAATTGACGTCGAATTATAATGCCTAGCTACGTCGCCGAGCGAGTCGCGTCATTTGTTTTCTGTAATGCTTCTCTGTCTCTCCCTCTTCAGAGCGGTACGAGTATTACCCAGTCTATATTAGGAAATCTGTATACAGTAAGCGTGAAAAACAATGAGAATAATAGTGTTTCCGGATTCTTTTGTGTTTTAGTCGATGAACGGATTGTTTTGTAAGTATTTGCATACACGCCAGTTTTCGACAGTTGATCGTTGGTATTCGTCTTCGTCTTCGTCGTCCGTGGTCTTTTCGGTTGCCATTCACGACATTCGACTCATGAATGTTTGAACGCTGGCGGGGTCGTTTTGATTAGCGGAGGCGAGAGCCGAGCCGAACGCTATCCGCGAATTGCACGCGAATACGAATACGGCGAACGCGTTTAAAACTCGACGGTCGCATCGGAGGTGTACAGGGAGATAAATGTAGAGACCGAGAGAGTCGGAGACCTCGACGCTTTAACTCCATCCATCTACCTCTACGGCGATGGAAAAAATGGAAAATGTTTCAGAGTCGATTCGAATGGAATGAAATGAGTGAGAATGAGAGCCGGCTGCGCGATATAGCGAATGCGTTTCGCCAGCGTTAAGAGAAAGGGAGTCGATCGTCGGTTTCTCTAATTATTAATATTGTCTTTGCTTAGAACGCGACGAATTGTTGTTTGAGAATGATCGGCGTCCTCCGTGCGGTTCGAACGATTCGTATTTATATATTTATACTTATTTCGGCCGTATCATTTCTTCGTCGAGGAAAATTTCGCACCTGCTACTATTACGGTGAGCAGTCGATCATCGACTCGCCGCCTACAGTCGGTTCTCTCTCTTCTCCGAGTGAACTTTTCGTTCGTCCTCGAAAACCTAAGTAGTTCCATTTCTCCTCCTACCCGCCCGTCCCTTCTTCCTTCCCCGCGATATTTTACTAAAATAATCGCAAATCAAATTATTTCGCCCGTTAAGAAATAATTAGCGATTAATGCTCGTTCGTCGTTTTCGTAATTCGTCTCAGCGAATCGTCAAATCCAAATTTAAAAAAACCAGTGATTGAAGAAAATTCTGTTTCACTTCATCGGATAGAAATTATGGATCGACTTAATTTATTTTTCGAATATATCCAAATATTTTCAGAGTCTAGCACCAACTGCAGCATCATCGACCGACATTGTCATTTTAGAAAATCGGGGAATTAATGTAGTATAAACCGACTTCGACTAATCCCCATGACAAAACTGTGCACAATGAAACAAGTGAAAGTGGGCAAAAGCGCCATTGGCAAGGAGTTTTGGCATCAGTCATTCGAAAATGAACAGCGACGACGTCAAGGTAAACCAAATTCGTCGCCCTTAAATTTTACGCTCGCCTCCCCCTTCATTATACTTACAATTTGTTTTTAAGACCCCCCCCTCCCCCCAACAAGCTTCGTACAAGTTGATAAGTTGACTACTCAATCTTTCAGGCGGTTGTCTCGGCGTCAGGCTTAACGAGGAAAATGCTAGATTCGGATTGTTGGCATTTTGTCTACTTTTGTACATGATATTCGGTGGACTCGTCTTTCATTTCTTGGAAAGAGCCAATGAAGAGCGGGAAAAATCAAATTATTACTACGAGTAATAAACGCATTGTGTTAAAAATCGATCGAACATTCGACAAACATTCCGCTTCATTTTAGATTAAATAAATTTAAAGAGAAATATTGTTATCACTTTTACGTCAATTGCACAGCACTTGATATTCTATTGGATCATCGCGGCAATATGTCGGCCGCTGGATTTATGACCGGCACGTCGAAATGGGATTTTCCCGGAGCTTTCCATTTCGTCGGTACGATCGTGTCGACTATAGGTAAGTACTGTCGCATTTGTACATTGAAAATTTTGCTTCGTAATCTCGTTTTTGATACCCATCAAGGATTCGGAACTACTGTACCGAGAACTTTGCTCGGTCGCGTGTTTACAATATTTTATGGATTCGTCGGCTGCGCGGCTGGAATATTATTTTTCAATTTATTCTTGGAACGTATCATAACCATATTAGCGTATTTCCTCAGATTTTTAAACGAGAAGAAAATTTTCGAACGAAGAAAGTCGACGAAACGACCAGAGGTCAAAGTTGTACGGACACCAGATTCGGACGACTTTCAATCGGAAGTGTCGATACCGACGTGGAAACCTCCCGTGCACAAAGTTTTCGCCTGTCTACTCTGTCTGGCGATGTTGTTGATCTTGATCGCGGCTTCCGTTTATCACTACGTCGAACATTGGACTTACTTAGATTCGATATATTTTTGTTTTACGAGTTTCGCGACGATCGGCTTCGGCGACTTCGTGCCCGGCCAACAGCCGAACGACGCGCCGAATATTTTATGGTACCAAATTGTCAACGCATGTTTCTTTATATTTGGATGCTGTTTCGTTTACAGGTAAAAACACGTAATGAGTTTTTTAAGAGATCTCGAAGATCAGCAGAGACTAAAAGTAACGCGAAAGGTCGCTCGCTTCTTTTGAACTCTTTGTGAGCCTGAATCTTAAACGGTTTGCTGAAAAACTACATTTGTTTTTTCTATTTTAGTCTTTTTAATGTCACTTCCATAGTTATTCGTCAATTTTTAAATCATATAATCCGATCGTTGAACTGTCAGTGTCGCAAGCCATCGTGCTGTCGAAAGAAGCGCCACCGTTATCTGGGTCTCGGTCTACGGCCGCCAGATCCGGACGATGTGTCCGATGTGGAAAACAAAACTCAAGACGGAATTATATCGTTGAAAGAATTTCTCGAACAAAACAAAATGAACATATTCCTAATGCAAAAGCATTTAGTCGAATCGGCTCAAGCGAAAGACGCGGCTAATTCAATCTCGGCGAATTCCGTCGGACCATTAGCTATATTGACCAAGCAATTTGGCGAGGATTAATTATTTAATTCTCGATAATATATTTTTGGTTTTTATTTCTCTGTTCTATTCAACGTATCCGAAAATGATAAAAGATTATCCAACGCTCTCGCGACCGTTAAAAATTAATGCTCCAAATATACGCGACTATGCAATAATCATGCATAAGCATATAAATTATACAGCAGTTAGTAGGCCTTTATTTTATATATTCGACAAAAAAATTATTCATTGTATTTTTGGTCATGTATTTTCAGAAATAATGTCAAATATTATATATATTTTCTGTCATCGAGTTTTCGAGTTTTCTATATTTTTAGTTTTTTTCGCTGTTACGACTTTTATCTTTTTGATTTTGTTTGCTTTGGATGAATTTGTCGTATTTTGCATTGTTTTATCGATGACTAGCATACCATAATGCCATAACGCGATGACTAGCATGCCACAATTAGGCAAAATTTGCATAGTTTCTTTTCAATAAAAGATTGCAAGGTCAACTAAACATCAGAGGTTCTTTCTACAACTACACAATGTCAATACTGATAATGGCTATATTGATTAATGCTTTGAAATAGCCCATTCTCACATTTTATGCTTGTCCGTAAGATCGAATCGCATGTTTGAAATTGTACTATTAAGAAGGTTAATATTCAAAGTCTCATTCCACTTTTTCTCTTTGCTTGCTCAATGACTGTTTTTTGAAAAGATGAAAGTTCATACTCTGTTTATTTCTTTTTTATTGTGGTCTAATGGTGTACAGAAAGCATTGATGCCAAGTGTTCATGTACCGCTATTTATCCATTTTAGTGAACCGTGTACCACTATTTATCCAGTTTTCGCATTTCTCAAGCCTATATTAAGTTGTGGATATGAACGGGCTCATCCGATAGAAGATTAAGAAATAAAAGTACCTGCCTAATTTATGTCTTTATTGTAGTTACATTTATGGAAAAGCAATTACCGTATCATGGTGCAAGATGATGCATTCAGAAAAACTCATGTTTGCATAACTAACTGTACATATTATGAATTCCACCGATATCTCTTAGTGAATGTAAAATGGATAAATAACGTTACCTGCTTGAGTTTACAAGTGCGAACGACGTAAAAAATTCCTGCGATGGGTCAGTCAGACATTAATTATACGCAATTCGTAAAAATTTAGTACCCTAGAACACTTGGGGAACCAAAAGCATTGTTGGGGTTCTCGAGACCATTGTTGGTAAAGTGTGCAAAAATGGACACTGAT
>JAQGBA010001429.1:0-15009 GCA_034698125.1 Prionchulus punctatus | reverse complement strand
ATCAGCATGGTGGGAGTCGCCGTCGAAAAAAAGTGCAGATTCGTTCGAAAAAGTGAGGATAGGTTTAGGAACTCGTTCAAAGATTCCACCAGTAAAAAGGAAACGATGCAACAAAAAAGAAAAAGACAAGAAAAAAACATACAAAAATTTTGAAACAAAAAATGAGCAGGAACTGA
This sequence comes from Prionchulus punctatus, assembly GCA_034698125.1. Lineage (NCBI taxonomy): Eukaryota > Metazoa > Nematoda > Enoplea > Mononchida > Mononchidae > Prionchulus > Prionchulus punctatus. Next base: position 14,833 of record JAQGBA010001429.1, on the reverse strand, counting down.
CACTAACCATACGAGATTACTATTTAATCTCAAAATTAAAACAAGGAAATTTAAAAATGAGTTTGGTATTGGTCACACGATAAATGCACCGATTAAACAAAATAACAGCAACAAAATAAAGCACATAAAAAAATGAAAAAACACACAAAAAATAATCACAAAAAACGATATACGAGGCTATCCATTGACATAGGCGAACAGCCAGAACGCCTCGTGCCAGCACCACCGCCCCGCCAAGTCCACACGAGCCACCGCGCCACTACATAGCAGTCCGGGCAGCATCTGCTTCAACGCAAAATAAAATTTAAATATTTAACACAACACAAGAATAAGATAACAAATTTGCGAACTATACTTTCTCTTACTTTATTTTCCAACAATAAATGGCGTTCCACGAATTCTGCAAGACGAAATAAGTGAATAAATTTCCGATGTGATGACGACAAATACACGAAAATGAAATATAATACACAGAAAATATTCACAATCGGACTATGACGTATTCCAACTGGGTAGCCAATCATGCATCATATGCAGTTTGTTGGCTCGCGTCTGACGCTCGATCGAAATGTAATCATTTTTGGTCTCGAGCAATTGTGGACGATGACGAAGTCAGTTGATAGTCGTCCTTCTAATCAGAGGTGTTGATAATATCGTGATGAGCTTTATACCAATAATGATGATATATTAATGTGTCGAACGCCTCGTTCCAAGTTGCGGCCGTCTTGCCACAACATTTCTGCTTCCTCGAGCAGCATTGATGGTTCATGGTGGATCCACTTTTGAATGGTTTTTTCGCATTCGAGTTGATTACACACTGCCTCTAGCAATGCACAATGTTTCGACAAGATAATCGGCAACACAAGAATCTCGGAGACTCAACAAAGCTGCAACCTGTAAGAAAAAATGTTTATCATTTGAAGACTGTTCATCGTTAGACGTTAGTTGATTTGTCGACAGCCGAATGTATCCAGGCGGCGGCTGCAAGGTAACCAGTGGCCAATCGATAAGTTCCTCTTTTCTGGCGTGTCATATTCAGAACATAAAGTGTCTGTGGCGTTGCAAAGCGCCTGTTGTTAAACTATACGATTTTACTGTTGTAGAAGTAAAACTATGGTGCTAGAAGGTTATTTTTGAGCTTCGTCTAAGGTATTTTACGAGGAAACCTTGGTTTGGAGCTTATTAAGCAAAAAACGTGTCGTAATTTTCGTTAAAACCAGCAAAGAACCCTAATGTAACTTTATCTGATTACTACCATAAGCCATCTAGGAAGCTAGGTAGTTGATGCACTAAGGAAAAGGGTTTTCTGACTTTATTACACATTTTAAGTATACAAATGTATTCAGAAAGGTTTTGATTTCGAACATTTTAGCCGGCGAAGAAATGAAAATTCAATTATTTTCACAGCAAAAGCATTGTTTATCGTTATCCGATGGAAAATTGCGAAGTCGTGCATGGAAACAAAGTTATTTCAATAATCAACAAGCAAAATTTCGAAACAACTAATGAGCTTCGAGTGCATCACAATGCAATTTTATTTACAAACAAGAGCGTATCATCGTATTTCGAAAATCTCTGTCAAAAATAAATATTATTTCAAAATTTCTATTTGATTTATTGCGTACTGTAACTGTTCAAAGAAAAAACTGGCTGTTAGTTCACATTCTAAACGCAAAATTTTATTTTATGAGGGTTATAGCTTTTCTATTCGATGAAAAAATAGTCATGAAAAGAAATAAAAATTTAATGATCACAAAATTCGAATCATTGCTAGCTCGTTTAAAATTTGTTTTTAATCTGTATAATGTTTGTTGAATATAATTTTTAAAGGTCGTCGTTCGAAAAAGCTGTATAAAGCAATGAAACATCAAATCTGAAGAAAATCCTCGAGATAAATGGTCTTTTCCGTACTTCATTCCGTCTTCCTTTTTTTTGCTGTCCACTTTGCAGAGGCCGAAATGAAATCAACGATGAAATGATTTTGTTGCTGCAAGACCTTGCTCCATAAGAAGAGTTGGGAGAATACAAAATGGTATAAGGTAATATTTTCCCGCTGCTTTAGTTTAACAAATTTATCGCCTGTTTTTATGTTCAAATGGTCATGGCCCGTGGGTCTTGTTGAAATCAAGGAAAACACATACTTGAACATTCAAAAATAGCCAATGGCAAGTATGAAAGAATGCGTTGGGTTAGATGTTGCGAAAGTAGAATCGGCAAAAAAACACAAGTTGAACAACTGCGTTAACAGCTAAATGAAAACAGTATGTTAACGAAAGCAGATAAGCTTTCAGCTTCGAAACTGTGTTTAAGTTATTTATTGTGCGTGGGTTCTGTTTCTTATGCCTTTTGTAAAATAATAAAATTTTGTGTCAACAATGAAATAACAATGTTGGACAATAGTTGCGTCAGAAATGATATGAAGCACTTTTGCATCTGAATTTCACTCTTTGTCTTCGTCTTCGATGGTCCAAGAAATAAGAAGGAACATTTATTTATAATGGTTTTATGCCAAAATACCTTCTGTACACCGTTTTTGTAAAAATATCTGTTGTTTGTTGTAAGAAACTACTCAAAAATGAACAAGATTTCTTACAACATTTACATTATTTGGTTGTACAGCTTATTTTGGTAAGAATTAGAACTACACTCATCAGTGAAGGTAGTCTGAGAGCGATAGGTTACAATAATTTTAAACTGGCTGTAACATCCAGTCACTAAAGTGATGTGACATGTGACCCTATTTTCCATGCTAAAATTCACATGCTAAATGCAAAAAGAGCAAAGATAGCAACTTATACAGGGTGTTCAAAAAAAGACTGAAGGTTTTTTTTTATTAATAACTTTTTTAATTTTGAAAATTTGTAATTGCAACTTTTTTTCTTACAAATGAGGTTCTTTGAAGTTAATTGCGGAATGCTATGTCTCTCAAATATCCCCCTCCTTCCTGCTCACAAAGTCGAGCTCTTTCTAAGGCATTTTGCATTACTTGCCACAATTTTTTGGGCTGCAGAGCCCTAATTTCTGCCCAAATGTTTTCTTTCAGCTACTGAATTGAAGCTGGCATATTGGCATACACCCAGTCTTTCAAATAGCCCCACAAGAAAAAGTCTGGGGCAGTTAAATCGCGTAGCACGTCAAAACATCGCGGGTCGAAACATCGCGGTCAAAACATCGCGAAACCAAAACATCGCGATGTCAGAACATCGCTGGCCAAAACATCGCGGGGTCAGAACATCGCGAAACCAAACAAAGAATCATTTTGGGTATAAATAGGGAGGTATATTCTTGAATATTCAGTCTATTCAAAAGCCTCTGAAATACTGTATTGAACATTTCATAAATTAAACAATGCCTCTACAGTACATACAATTACATACGTTAGGTGACAAAATTGTATTTACTTTGCATGAGCACAACCATGCAGGCGATGCTGTGTTCGCTCATGTTAAGAATGTCGTCCGAAAACGTTCTTTTCCACCAAATCACAAACAACCAACCGAAAATCGTTCGACATATAATCAATAAACGTTGTCAGATCAATAAACTGTTGAATCTAAATTCTTTTCGGACAATATAGCCATTGAAATACTCCCTCCATCCAGAAATAAGTGTCCGATTTGCAATTTTTATTTGCCCATTAATAAGTGTCCGTTTTCGAAAAAATAATTTCATTCAACACAATTAAATTTATAAAATTATAACGCATATTAAATAAGTTTTATTTTCATAATAACTATGCTGTATTTACTATGTCGTATTTTTGACACAAGATTCAGGTCGCAGCCAAAAACCACAAATCAGACACTTATTTCTGGACGGAGGGAGTACTATATAGTTGGCCAGACCATATAGGGCGTAATAAATGGTGGAGCGAAATTGCAACCGACCGACCCGTGCGGCTGCTCGATTTACACTGATACTTAGTGAACTAAACATGTCGAAAACACGCGATGGCCCCATTCGTAAAGTGTAAGCGGTTCAAATTCACTTTTCCGCCGTACATGCAAATCAATCTTACTGTAAATTTTTTGAATTTGCAATTGTGAATGGATATACTATTCGACTAACTATAGCTGCTGTTTTGCGTTGAATCAATAATTATAGTTACATTATGTATGTAACTTACATACAAAATGAACTGTAGTTTCACATAAGTTGTAGCAGGTAGGTACTAAATTGAAAAAATCTTTTTTTTCCGTAATTCGATCCTTCGATCAGCAAGTACCTACGAGCCGACGTTCTGACGAACTCGTTTGTCTGCTAAAGTTGAAACGTCAAATTTGTAGGTTGTAATAATTTCAAAAATTTTTTTTGCATTTTAAAGGAAGCGATAGAAGAAACTCTATGATTGTAAGTTGCATTTTTCATTTATTTAAAAACAAAATAATTGTCCTGGCTAGTTGCCGTTTTTTCTACTGTATTCTGCCTATCAGCCAATCGGATCGCTCGCTCGGTGCTGATTGGTTCAAAATTAAGCTAGGGGCACCATTGAAACTTACGACCGATTTTTTGTTTGACTAACAGATTATGTGCGACTGAAAAGTTTTTAGCCAGTGCAAAGTTCGAGATAAAAATTCACCTGTAGTCCTATCAAAGTTGCAAATTGGCACCCTATAAGTTCAATTTCTTGTTTAGTTTTTTTGTTTCTCCAACTCGCGAAATGGGCAAATTCAAATTGGACATGTTGTTTTTGAAACGTTTCTGGCTTCTGCTCAAAGTGATGTTTCCGCATTGGCGATCGGCGTCCATTCCGCTGACCGTCTACGTTATTATCATAAGCGTGTTCGGTAAGTGCAAATAAAACAAATTTTCGGTGTTAACGTAGCCGCCTAACGAGCTAATTTTGTAATTGACTGTAGCTATAGTCCAGTGGTTGATGCCCTTAAAACTGTTGTACCATGTAGCAACTATAGTCCACTGGCAACTATAGTCCAATGACAACTATAACCCAATGGCAACTATGGTCCAACTATAGTCCAATAGCAGCTATACTTCAATGGCAACTGTATTCTGATAGCAACTACGGTAATTGCCTCTATAGTCTAATAGCAACTGTAGTCCAATAGCAATTATTATCCAATGGCAACTACAGTCCAATAGCAACTATAGTTCAATAGAACCTATAGTCCGATGGCACCTATTCCAAGGGCGACTACAGTGGAATGGCAAGTATAGTCCAACGGTAACTATAGTCCATTATTAACTATAGTCTAGTGGCAACTATAATTTCGTTTTCATAGATCAATTCGTAACGTATTTTGTCGGAATTCTGCCGAGCGAATTCTACGTGGTCATGGGCAATCGAGACGCGAAAGGATTTCGTACGACGGTCATTAAAGGAGCCATAGTCATAGTTGGGAAATGTTTGGTACAGGTTTTTTGTTTTTCCGAGTGATTTTCTTGCAATTTTCGGTAACTTACAAAAAATTCTAGACGCTGACGACTATTAAATTCTCGTCGTCAATTCTCTACATTCATTGGCGACGATTGTTGTGCTACAAATTGCACTCGTTGTACTACGAAAATTTAGCTTTTCACGCCGTCAATTCGCCTCAGAGCGACATCGACAATCCGTAAAATTTACATTTTAGAGATGTTTGAAAACAAATTTATTGGCTCCTCCCACTGATTTATTTGCAGCGACCAACGAATAACTCAGGACGTCGAACGAATGTGCCTGACGTTGGGGGACATCTTCGCAAAATTCATCATATCGCCGTTCATCGTCGCTTATTACACGTACAGGACGTACATGAGGTAAATTAGCAGCGAAAAAGCACGGTTACTTCACTGGCTAGCTCACATTTTTTTGTTTTCAGTTCCGGTTATCTGGGCCCGGTGGCGATCTACCTGTACTTTTTGCTCAGCACCATAGTTAACAAGCTAATACTGACGCCCATAGTTGGAATCATAGTTCGACGAGAAAGGCTCGAAGGCGATTTTCGGTAGTTGCCATTGGATTATTGTTTATATGGGACTATAGTTCATATTGGACTATAGTTACCTTGAACTCTAGTTGCCATTGAACTATAGTTACCATTTTACTATGGTTGCCATTTGCCTATACTTGCCATTGGACTATTGTTGCTGTTGGACTGTAAACGCCCTTAGACTATAATATTGCCTTGAACTATAGTTATTGGACTACAGTGTCGTTGGACTATAGTTGAACTATAGTTGACATTTTTAGGTTCAAACACGTCAACGTGAGGACTCACGCCGAGGGCATTGGATTTTTAAAAGGCGGGAAACTTGAAAATCATTTGACCAACGTTAAATTGGAGTCGTTGCTCAATACTCAGCAAAATTTGGTCAATTTTCAATTTCCTCTGAATTGTAACCAATTTATGCTCGCTACTCGCCGAGGCTGGACAGATATATTTTTTACGTTTCAGTTTCCACGAACGGATTCGATTATTTCGGATCTATTCTCAGCTATTTGATAATCGCCGTGCCGATTTTCATCTGGAAAGATTATGACAACCTCGATTCAGTTGATTTGACCGGTGTGATCAGCAAAGTGAGCGAAGAATTCCACTGGCTGTTGATGATTTTTTGCTGTATTTTGCTCTTTTTCTAGAATTCTTTCTTCTACATGTATTTGATAAATGCCTTCTCAACGTTAGTCGACATGTCCAGCAAGATCAGCGAAATTGCTGGTACAACACATCGGTAAAACAACTATAGATCAACTGTAGATCAACTATAGATTAACTGTAAGACCTACTAACACTGCGGGCGTGCACCGATTATTTGTTTTTTTAACTCTTTTAGAGTCGGCGAGTTGCTTCAGTACTTGCAAGGATATTCGGCGAGGTGCGAAGAGGAAAATTTCGAAACGTATTCAGACAGTGGGTGCTGCTGTAATTTAAACTTGAATAACCAAGAATATTTTGTCATAAGCATTTTTGTGTTTTTCTACAGTTCCGAAATTCGATCGATTGATCAGAACGTTTTGTACAATATTCGTTTGATCACTTTTAAACCGCCGGCCAGCGAGACAATTTTGATGAAAGGTGAGTAAAAATTAGTTTTTTGTACAGTCTATTTCAACGAACTATAGTTCGTAATCAACTATAGTTCACTGAGAACTGTAGTCCGACTATAGAAGGCTTTTCTTCGAAGATTTATCCATGGAAATATCCGCCAAAAACAACGTTTTGATTTCCGGCGACAGTGGCACTGGCAAAACGGCGCTGTTCAGAGTTTTGAGAGGTCTATGGCGCCACGAGCTCGGTGAGGGGATTTTGCTCGTTAAGCCGTCGCCAGCGCAGTATTTTTGTTTTCCTTTTCGAGGCTCGTTCCAAAGCTACGTCGACGTTATGTTCCTGCCGCAAAAGCCTTACTGTACGAATGGTTCGTTGAGGCAGCAGGTCGTCTATCCTCGTTACGCGAATTCGCAACGAAGTAGCGAAAGGTCGACGTGTTTTTGTTTTTTAAAATGTAATTCGAGCGTTTTTCAAGGCGAACACGAAGAAAAAGTCATTTTGGATTTACTATATTCTTTCAAATTGAACACTCTAGTCGATCGCTGCGAAGGACTGGACACGCCGGTCGACTGGGATTGGTACGGAAGACAGTGATGACGTCACTGGCTAATTTCTCGTTTTATGGCGTCACTGGCTATGTTTAAGATTTTTGCTCGTAGGAATGAAACTCTGTCGCCGGGCGAGTCGCAGCGACTGTCCATGGCGCGCGTTTTGTTTCACAAACCGCGACTGGCGTTCTTGGACGAAATGACGAGCGCCGTCGGTTTCGACTTGGAGGAGAAATTCTACGGAGCTTGCGCGGCCGTAAGTTTCGCGCTTTCTAACTTGTTGGCTAGCCAAAAAATTTGTTTTTTAAGGCGCGAATCACATACGTATCGATCGGACACAGGGAATCGTTGAGGAACTATCATCAAAGGCTGTTGAGATTTTTAGGCAATGGCCAGTGGATTTTAGGGGATTTACCGGAGCTTACGTGATTGAGCTTTTTATCTTCGTTGTTTTATTGATTTTTAAATTTTTTGATTTTATTGATTTTGAACAATCGGTTTAATAAAAAGGAAATCCACAGTTGCCAATTTATTTTGACACATTTATTATTCAATGATGTTGAATTTTGAATTGTAGCGCCCGATTCGCGCTTGAATTCGTCTGAAATGCGTTTTGACCATGAAAGTTTGCTATACGCGTACGTTTTGCGTCAGCGAAATTCGTTTTGCGTGCATTTTCGCGAAACTAAATCGATTTCGACGAATTTTCATTTTGATTTCCGGTGTCGTTTTTTACGAAATTTGATAAATAAAAATAGAATCAAAATTGAAAAATCGATATTTAACTTCGGCTGTAATTATATTATGGCTTTCCCGCCGCGATTTGGAATGCATCAATTGCAGAATTTCATGCCGGCCTACGGCGCCGTGCCCGTCGGTAAAAGTCACAAAAAAATATGTCTTGAAATTGACTAAAGAGGTTTTTTCTAGTTTCAATGGTTCCCGCGACTCATTACATCGTTCCGACGTTACCCGGCGGCGTCATAACGTCGAGCGGTCCGAGGAACCCGATGAGACGAAAAGTAAGACAATAATTTTGTTTTTTTATTGTCTACGAAACGCGTTAAAATCTTATTTAACTCTTTTCACGATTGTTTAATTATAGTTCGTGATTATTCAACTATAGTTCACGACTTTTCAACTTTAATGCATAACTTTTTTCAGGAATTTTTAACTTTAATTAACTTTTCGACTGGTTCTTAACGTTTTGTCTTTTTGCAACTAGATTTGCAAAATACGACACGGTTTTGTTTTATTTGCTTTGAAACTCATCGAAATCTTGCTTTTAAGGAACAACCGCCGTACGAAAAACCGCCGGTGACCACCGTTTTCGTTGGCAACATTCACGAACGAGCTTCGAACGAATTAATAAAATCTCTTTTGCAAAAATGCGGCAACATTATCCAGTGGAAACGGATTCAAGGTCCTAATGGAAAATTTCAAGCGTTCGGCTTTTGCGAATTCGATCATCCCGACTCGACGTTGCGCGCCGTTCGATTGTTGAACGATTTCCCATTGGGCGAAAAGAAGCTCGTGGTAAGCGCGATAGCCAGTCGTGAAATTTGTTTTTTTCGCTCGTTATCCGTGATTAAAAAGCTTAGTTGCAGAGAAAATAATTCTGTGCTGAGACACTCGTTCGTATGATAAAAAAAAGTAGCGAAAGTACAGCTCATTGTCAACTATAGTCCACTTTCAACTGTAATTCATTGTCAACTGTAATCTATAGTCTGTGAAACTATAATCTAATCGTAACTGTACTTTCGTGTCAACTATAGTTTTGAAAATTTGCAGTGATAATCGGGATAGCTGGTCGATTTTTTTGTTTTAATTTAGGTGAAATGCGACGAAAAAACTCGCGAACTATTGAAAGAATACGTCAATAAACGGCGGCAACAAATCGGCAAACCGCCGCTGCAAATGGACGCTGCCGATCAACTGCCGTGTGACGAAAACATGAAACGCGAAGATCCCAGTTATCATAAAGCTTTATTTCAATTAGTACAAGAATTGGGCGGTCCCGAGTTGGCCACCGCCGGTGTCCTCAGCGAAAAAGGTAACTTAACGGAGTAAAAAAGCAAGAAAACTGCACTGTCTAGTCACTTTCCAAGCAATTTCGCGTAACTTCCCATAATGAATGAAAATAAGCACGAAATGCGCTGTCCAGCTACTTTTCGAGCATTTTTGCATTGCAGCCAACACGACGCGCGCAAAATCGCCGACATTGTCCGGCAAGGGCGGCAATTTGGACATTGAAAGTTTGGATCGTGAGAAAAAGGATTATATCACTCGTGAGATCAATCTCTTTCGATTACAGCACAAGGTAAAATATTCGATCGATTTTCGGTATCGATTCCGTTCGAAACGGGCGAAATTCGAATTCGTAAACGAAAAAATTGCTCGTTGTCGAGTTGAAAAAACAAATTGGCGCACTGCCAATTCGAATTTCGTCTCGTTTTTATATCTACTTTTTCGTTCTTTATTTGGTTATCATTTAAAAATCCGCTATATATCGATTAATTGATTGATTCGATTAAGCTGACGATCGAAATTTTGTTTTTTTTCCTTCGTTTTTCGTGTATACAAATTTAAAATTCTGCAATTAGATGATTTCCTCATCGAACCAAAAATCCAACAAAACGTGGGGTTCTAAATAAAGTTTTCGTTGGGTAAGTTTTATTTATCGAATGAATCGTCTCTTGCGCCGTTAAGGTAGTTAAAAAAACAAAAAATCGGTCGTGCCATTGTAGTTTTCGGGATTTTTTCCGTAATTAAATTGGTAAAAGAAAGAACAATTTGATAGTTAACTAAACAACTATAGTTGCTCATTAACTATAGTTCTTTTAATTACTATAGTTGACTGTCTTATTTTTTTTATTAACGTTTCTGATTTTCGACCGTTTTTATATTGGTTTTTCGCTTTGAAACTCGTTGCGCGATTCGTCGAACGTCAGGTCAGTTTTTATGTTTTATTTGGCTTCAAAGTCACATTTTTCAATAAGTAAGTCGTAAAATCGCTTTCACAACAAAAACAATCTGTCGCTGTCAACTCGTTTTCGAGGTAAGTTTTTGAAACTCGTGTGTGCAAGCAGTTTTGTTTCTTGACCGTGCCGACGATTTTGATGGGATGCCAAATGTTTTTGCATTTTCCTGCTATAGATCGTTGAACTGCTGGGCCAGCAGTTGATGTGGCAGGCAGGCAGCATTCTTAGCATGTTACCGTAAGTAGACACCGCGTTGAAACCTGAATCAGAAAATTGCTAGGATTCACATCAGAAAAACGAAAAAATTGCCTCCTTAAATGTTTTTTCGGCTCTATCACGCAATAACAGGAATTTTTTAAACTACGTTTTTATTTTATTACTTTTTTTGTCGTTGTTTTTTTCCGTTGATTTTTTACTCGAAAAATTTGTTTTCAAACGCGTTTCGGAACGATTTAAACGATTTCTCGGACGTTTTTCAGGACGAAAAGGATGTCAAATCGAACCAGAACAAGAATCATCGAGGCGGCGGCGGTCGGCATCAGGATAGGTCGAGATCGCCGAAAAGTCGAGAAGGGTCGTCGGTGCCGGGGGCGGCGGTGCCTGAGCATCGGAACCCTGCCGACGACCGAGGATCGAGGAAGCGCGAACGAACGCCACCCGATAGTCCGCGTTCGTCGCATTCGCGCAACTCTAGCGTGTTGGCTAGGCAAGTCGTGAGCAAAAATAGCTCGTCATCGGGCAACAAAGTGCGACGGCGCGAAAGCAGTCGAGAATCGGGCAGATCGTCGAGAAATCGGCGCGCGTCCAGATCGCGATCTAGGTAAAAACTATGGTCGAAACGCAACTATAACCCTTCGAGAACTATAGTCCTTTGGTTGGGCAACTAACTGTGACCCAAGAGTCAACTATAGTTCAATGGTGACGCAATTTCAACTAGTCCGCTAGCAACTATAATCCAATAGTTAGCAACTATAGTTTCTGGCTCGCTACTACTGTTCACTGGCTTGCAACTATAGGCCATATTATAGCAACTGTAATCATCTGGCTAACAACTGTAGTCCACTGGCTAGAAACTATAGTGCGCTGGCTAGTAAAAGTAGTCCACTGGCGAGCAACTATGGATGCCTTTTTACGCGCAGAGTGCGAGACTCCGAGGACGAGGAAGAGGCGTACGAACGGAAGAAGATCGAACGAAAAATGCGCGAAAAAGAATCCGCCTATCAGCAACGTTTGCAAAAATGGGAATTGCGCGAACGTCGAAAATTCAAAGAATACGAAAAAGAAAAGAATAAACAAAAAGAAAAACGACGCGAAGAGGTGCGAGTACTTTTTGCGCGAAAAATGACACTGGTCGTAACCGTTTATTTGTTTTTACTCCAGCTGAGAGAAGGCAAAAAATTGAAAGAATTCTTTGAAGATTACGACGACGAACGTGACGATGTGAAATATTACAAGTATCGCGTTGAAAATTTTATGTTTCGCGACGTTTTTGAGAAACGCAAAAAATTTTTTCCAGAGGAAAATCGTACGAATTTCGTCGGCGGGAATTCGAAAAAGAGCGCGAAATCGATACGAAAGATCGGCAAAAAGAGAAAGAAGAATTGGACGAGATACGAAAGAAACTCTTGGAAGACGGGATATCAAATCCTGATGAGGAAATAAACAAAGTAAGCTGGCAATAGTTATGATTTTTAGCCATTTTTGGTCGCGAAATTTTTTCGTCCGGTCTCTTTTTCAGATGCAAAAGGAACAGGAGGAGAAACTTTTGAAACGACTTCGAGCCGACTCGAGCGAATCGCCGTCGCCCGTTCGACCGCAAAAAGTGGACATTACGAGCAGCGAGGCGTGTACGCCGGTGTCGAAAACGTCGCCGTCCGACGACGAATCCGAATCTAAGTCGAATCAACGTACAAACGATTTCCACCGTTTCGAACGCTTCGGCTACGAATAATGTGGTTTTTTTCAGCGGACGCGGACTCGAAAGACGAAAAATCGTGGCGTTCCGTCGGCGTTGAACCGGCGAAAAACAATTTGAAAGGATTGGGATTCGCAGGTTTGAAAATGGGCTCGGCCGCTGGTCAAGGTCCCGCGGCGGTCAAGAACACGTTCGTCGATCCGTCGGCGGCGGACGACGACGAAAACGCGCACGGCGCATCGACGTCGAGGAAACGATTGGTTCCGTTAGAGTATAGCGAAGAGGAAAATCAAGTCCTACTGTTTGATCCTCAGGCCGCCCAGTTGGCCTCTATGTCCGCCGAGGATAAACGAAAAGCGATCAAGACGTTGATCGAAAAGATTCCGACGAGCAAAGAAGAACTGTTCGCCTATGCAATCAGTTGGTCGCACGTCGATGCCGTAAGATGATAAGCAACTATAGTTAATCACGAGCTATAGTAGATTTAGCGTCTATGGTCGATGGGCGTCTATAGTTATCGAGCGTCTGTAGTTGAAGAACGTCTATAGTTGATTGATTTGAACAATTTTTTTGCAGTCTTTGGTCGAGAAACGTCTGAAACCTTGGATCAACAAGAAAATCGTCGAATACATCGGCGAAGAGGAGCCGACTCTCGTCGAATTCATATGCCAAAAAATCGCCCAGAAATCGCCGCCGAACAGCATTTTAGAGGATATCTCTATGGTGATCGATGCAGTTTTTCGTTTCGTAACTTTTTTTTGAGACTAGTTTTTTGTTTTTCTTTTAAGGTTTTGGACGAAGAAGCTTCCGTTTTCGTCGTGAAACTTTGGCGTTTGTTGATCTACGAAATCGAAGCGAAACGATTTGGATTGGTGAAAGTCGAAACGCCGGCTTGATTTTATTTAATTGGAATGAAAATGTCCATTTTTTTACTTTCAAATTTCAACCTACGTTCGTCGGGTTTTTGTCGCATTTTTTGTATGTAAATGATGAAATTAACGTATTTTTCGATTGTAATTTTTTTTGTTTGCTTTTCAAGTCGAGTCAAGTACATTATCGATTTTCAGTTTGTTTTTTTGTCAACGGTAGCAGACTTCCAATAAACTGTCATGTGAAATTGCAGTGTGTTAATTTGTTAAGCAAACAAAATTTTAGTTTGAAGTTTCACTAGCCATTTTGAATTTAACCAATCAGCAACGACCGTACTGTATAAAACTGCCCGCGAGCACTTGCGGCAGCTGACTAGGACAATTATTTTGTTTTAAAATAAATGAAAAATGCAACCTACAATTAAGTTTTCTTATTTAACTAAAATTTGAAAATTTCTTATATATTACAACTTCATCTATAGCAGACGATCGAGTTTTGAAGAATGTCGGCGCGTATGTACTTGCTGATCGAAATACTGTTAAACTTGAGTTTTCAATTGTGGTCGAAAAGTGGTTCAACAAATGCCATTATATGTTCAATCGAACGACGGCAACTATAGTCCTCCCTGTTTTGTTCAGATAGTGCCGCTAAGGTTTTAATTTGTGTTCACCTTTTAATTATAGTTGTTTCCTTCTATATAGTCTTTTCAGACTATGGCCATTATAAAAGTACAGAAAAATCTGCATTACGTATTCAGATATTGATTTTCAGTCTTGCAGGATGATATGGACAACGGTCATCCAGCTACCTAAACCCAACCCCCAAGCTAAAAAAAACTGATATCTGAATTCGCACCGGAAATCACACCATTGTAATAATGGCCCCATTTGTGTAACGGCTTTAAATATAATATCGAAATAGATACATGCAATACCAGCGAATCTTACTATTATTCCCAATAATCATTTATAGTCTATTCACTGTTGCAAACTCAAAAAGTTTGCCGTCATAGACGGCCTTGTCGCTGAAATTGCATTTTACAAATCGTCTAACCATTACATAAATAATCTCTTATCACACTGATAACATAATAGATTTGAATAAACTTTGAGAAATTGACTTTGTAGTTTTAACTTTATAAATAGAAAATTCAAATAAATTCATTTCCATTATTTCACAAGTTAACTAATGATGATGAATTCTTATTAAGTAATGAAGATGAATTTGTTTTTACTTTAAATCATGGAGCGCTTTGTTGACTAAAAAATCAATGAATCCACAACATCCACCATTCCACAAATCCAAAAATTTCCTCACATTAATTATTGTGTAAAAAATTTTTTTCCACTGAACTTTACTTGATCAAGACTTCAAATTTTTTCGATATTTCCTAAGGATTTATCATCTGATAATCCATAAGATGGACAAGCTCAGTCGATACCGCAAAAAAGCCCAGGTTTTATCGAATATTTTCGCATTTTGATATGGCGGGGAGGTACTGAATTGAATATATCAAGGGGGTTTGAAATT
>JAQGBA010001428.1:0-15016 GCA_034698125.1 Prionchulus punctatus | reverse complement strand
TTGTTGATGACCACTCGATAGCCGGCGTCCAGTCGCAAATCTTTAGCGCATTTTCGTGCAGTGGCTAGCAGCTTTCCAAAAACTAAGTACATACATCATTTTAACCGGCTTCAGTCACGGACATTAATGAAAAAGGATCGAGTTGTATGAACGTTTCGCGGGCGATTTGAAATCGTTAAACCCCGATGTTAAAAAAAGCGTAGATCAAATTCAGGCGAAAATTCAAGAAATGTCTCGGAAAGAGCAGGCGAAAACAGTTTTCGCGTCGCCTATCGTGAGAAAAACGGGCGGCGGCACGCCTCCGAATTGTTTATTCGTTTGTTCTGTCGAAGAAATTTTAGCAATTAAAATATCAAGACGGTTAGTTAAACGGCATAACCGGAATTTTGAACCAAACACCGAATCATAACCGAATTTTGTGAAAATCTGCCTTTTTTATCGAAGCTACAAAGTTTTTCGAATTAGCAGAAACTGGCTTGGCTTTTAGCGAAATCATCCCAGAATACCGGAATTTAAAATTAGCATCGTAAAAAGCTTTCTCACAGGATCTAATAAATTGCGCCTTACGTTTCAGAAGTATGTAGTAGTAATTATTTAGTGTAAAGTGCTCAAATTTGTAAAGTTAAAAGAAAGTTTAAATGAAGACTGACAGACGGAATTTTAATTTTCACAAACCTTGAAGATCTTTTTCATTGTCTGGTTCACTTACACTTTTCAAATTTTGTAATTGAACATTTAAAAAAATTCAAATTAAACTGGCATACAGTTGAAAAGCAATTTTCAATTTTTATTTGCATGGAAATCCATTAATACATTTTTTATAATTTATTGAAATTTAAAAAATTGAGTTTCATGAATTAAAACAGCCAATTACAATTTTAATTGTGATTTTTGAAAATAACTTCCTCAAAAGCTATATATAAGCTAATGTCGAAAAGTGAAAATTTATTGTCAACTCGATATACGGTTATTAATGCAGCCTACAATTTTTGTAATGTTCGGTCAGTGACGATTTTGTAATTGTGAACCTGATTTTCAAAAATTACGTTTCTCTTTACTTTTTTTTAGAATTGTTGGTTTTTGCAACTGGCCTGGCAATTAAAACTGACAACGAGCCTGATTTCGTTACACATGGGTAAATTAAAAGTACCCTATTTTCTCATGAATAAACCCTGCAGAAATAAACCCCCTCCCCCCCTCTCCCCCCAAAAACCCCAGGTCGGACCATTCGAAATAAAACAACCTCCCTTCCCGTCAAAAATAACCCCCTCCCTTTATGGAGCCTTTTGCGATGCAAACTAGAGACTATTTTTTCTATTTTCAAAAAAGGAAGTTGGAATGAGGTATAGGCCAAGATGTCCTCTGAATTCTATTCGAGAATTTTGATTTAAAAAGCAAAACCAGAATAAAATGCATTGAAAAAGGTTTGTTTTTTGAAAATTTTCAGGTATTTTTAGTCATTATTATTGATGTATGGTGACTTTGAAGAAGTTGATATAGAACAACCAGCTCAAAAATAACCCCCCTCGAAAGTACCCCCCGGATTGACCCATTCGAAAAATACAATAACCCCGGGGGTAATTGTCGAACATTTGCGTAAATGAGCTAATTATATTTGAAAAAAACGTTGTCTTGTCTTTTCCAGAACTCCACCAAATGAAATTGAGCCGATTATGCAAGATCAGTGTTTCTTTTGTGCTGGCTTCGCTCGCTTCGCCGGTGATGTGCTAAATGACAGCGGTCTGAATAATGAAAACACGCTCGATTACTGCGAGTAACAGAAAAATAAACCAGAAATGGTAATACTTATTTTTAAATACTTCAAGAGCTATCGGCAAGGCCATTAAATGCGCTTTGGTTTGCGAAGATTTGGAACAATTGCAGTTGAATTGCGTAAGATTGTTCAACAATGTTTGCGGTGATATGTTGTAAGCTAAGATAAAAGCTTCAGCGTATAGATAAGCTGAAAAATAATGAAAAAATATCGCTGGCTTAATCCGTTAAATTGCGTTAAAATAAAAGAATCAGCGATATTCTCGAACATTTCATACAAAAATACAACACGTCATGTTAACGCTAATGGCTTTTATTATAATGCCAATAGAACTATCATAGACAATTTAAGCTAGTAAATAGGAATAACAAAACAAGAAACAAACGAATAAAACACCTAAAGATTTTTCGATCATGGCCGCAGAATTGCAATTCGGTCCCGGCATCGATTGCAAGAACTCGAAAGCATCTTGCTTCGAACCCGAACACGTTACATTGGACATGATGATTTGTTTCGTCGGGCAAAATAGAAACCTGGTCATCCACTGCATGTCGTTTGTGCAATCGTAGTTGTTGATGAAAGATATATCCAAAATATTTTGGTCGGACATTTTCAGCCATTGCTGAATGTTGGAACTCACGTTGTTTATGTCGATTCCGATAACGTTGACAATATGCAACGTTTTCGGTATCAGTGTATAATCGTCCACGGTTACTGTCGACAATTTGGCACACTCGGTAAAAGTAAGGCTGATCACTGATTCCATTCCCTGAGTAATCGCAAGATCAACGGATACCAGGTCGGGAAGTCTACTAATTTCAAAAATTGTCTTCTGCAGACCAGCGAACGCGCCATTTTGGATTGTGGTAATCGGATTGCCATCAAGGTTCAGTACGTTAAGATGCTGCAGTTTCGAGAAGGAATTAACTTGTAGAGTAGCGATTTGATTGTATTCTAGGTTAAGCTCAACTAGACTGGTTAGTAGGTTCACTGAATTAGGCACCGAGGTAAATTTGCAATGGCCCAAATTTAAGTTCGCGACATCCGGCAAGTTGGCGAAACCATTGTCGGATACATCTGACAGAGGATTATATTCAAGATTCAGGTCTTGGATAACGTTGGAACAGTTGTCGGCGTTGCAAGTAGAAAAATAGTAGTCGGATATCGATGAAAGTTGATTTCGGCTGAGATCCAAGTATTGAGCCCGTACTAATTTGAAAGCTTGGCTGGTACTAAACGGGTTATCTTCGATTTGCAAGTTGTCCAAATGTCCCGTATCCGCGAAAGCGTTGGCGTCTATAGATCCAATTTCGCAGTCGGTTAAATGAATTTCCCTGCCAACAAATCCGTAGAACGAATTGCTGGGTAGCTTTGATATTTTGCAAGCAGTGAAAATGATCGAAGTCAGGTCGGTTATAGAGCCAGCGGGAATTGTATTGAATAAGTAATTTAAGAAAACGACTGTGAAATCTTTAAAAGAATCTGCCATAAACGCTTGATTGTCGACGTGAATGTCCGACATGGGTGAAGCAGTGCCCGCGATATTCAACCGGACGCGCCTTGGCGCTCCGGTAAAGTTTTGAAAAATGTTAGCAGGTATCGACGAAAAAGTGCCAGTTACTGCAATGTCCATTGACGAGTTAGTCGCGTCGTACGCTGCGAATGATGGAAAAGATGCGAAGTCCCTGCATGACACGGCTAGGTCGTTTGGAAAAAGGGGATTGTATGTGCAGTGGCATTGGGTGTTAAAGGAACAAGTCATCACAAGTCCATTTGACCGTTCTACGAACAGGATCAAAAGTAACGCCGGCAGTAATCTATAATGCGACATTACTGACCAATGTTTTGTTTTTCAGAATATATTCAAAATAGGAACTGGAGCAACGGACGACCAACGTTTTCATTAGACAGTCAATACAAAGTTGAACTGATGTCAAAGTCTTTTATTGTTCCTGATGTACAGTACATTAATACCGTGTTCACGAGATAACGAAAGGTATAAAAATATTGGGATAGGTGTGTACTTCTGTTTGTCAATTGTTTTACATTCTAAGTTGTGACGTTGTTGAAGGATATTTTATTTTACAACTGGTCGTTAAAATCGTGTCTATCACTGATTTCATTTTATTTTATTACTTTAACATTCCGCACTTGATGTTGACTCACAAATGGCAAGATTTTAATAAAAATCTTTCGCAATTTTACAAAATCTTATTTAAGGAATTGGAAGTCGTTAAAAGTAAACCATAAATCGTAAATCGTAAAAATATAATGCTTAGTTATTTTAATCCATACATTAAATTTCATATTCAAATCTTTTCTTCGATACAGTGATAAAAAAGATATAGAATTTGTTTCTGGGGACAAGGTGTGGTTGCTTTCTGAACTTGAATTTGTCCAAATGCCAAAGTGATAGTACCTAAGGAAGTGAACTATGCATGTCAAACGATACAGATTCCGTGCATGATGTTATTGCAAGCCAAGGCTTAAAACTAGTTTTAAAAAATCACACAACTGAAATTTGTCAAACAAGCGTGAAAAATTAGTTCATGCTGAGACCGTCTTTAATAAAGCCACGTGTGCAAAGGCAACGTCCTTACTTGCAAGTTGATCTTGAAGTTTTGCAAACTTTTGTTATTTTAATCTCCGCAATCATCTCAAAATATAGACCTTATTGCAATGAAATTGTATTGGAAACGTTGGCAAAACGGAATGCCACCGTCTAGTCAGATCCTATTGTGAGTTGATTTTTTTGATTTTTTTCCAACTTGCTTTGCGATCAGCATCAGGGAGAGAAACGGAACGATTCATATGTCTACATTGCAATGGTATTTTACATGGTGAGCATGATTCCCCATCATTCGGACCCGCATCCATTTCAACACTGGCCAGTATTTTTCTCCTATACAAAAATAATCATGTTGCAAAAAATTGACCTGCATCTTTTTCTTGCAAACGTGTAAAAAATTTTTGTTTAGCTGTTATAGATGTGTTGCCTGGAAAATCTGGTCATTATTTTTTCAAACGAGAAATTGCACAAAATATGGGTCAAAGAAACATAAAAAAATCATAGAGGGGGTGTTATAATAGAATCATTTTCAAGCAAGTTTGGTCTACAGACATCACCGGGGTGGCCTTCACAAGCATGAAACATAAACATAGAAAACTTATCTTTAAAATTTTAAAACAATTCTGAAGCTTACTTGCGTTTGGACTGCAGTCACCGAACGGACAATTTTCTTCTGCAACAGGCATTAAAAAAATAAGGAAGTAATTCTGATACCTGTCTAAAAAGGAAAAATTCGACAAGGGAACTGGATGTTTCAAAAACATATAAATCACATTTTTCTAAAATCCTTCAATCAAAGTGGATTAAATTCCAAGTTGTTTATGCGCGAGAACATTTCGATGTTGGAGACAATAAAATGTGACATGTTTTGAAAGGATTTATCACTATCTACTTTCAAAATCAAAGAAAGAACAAGTTTTATAAAAATTCTTGTTTGTGTTCTATATTTTGTTTATTTTGTCCCCCCTTTGTCGAATTATAGCAGCGTGTTTGTTGGCTTTTGCAATCTCTTCATGTAAATTGCTTGAAGATGAAACTGTGCATTTTACTTGTTTGCATAACTGTGTTTCGCGCAATTTCTGGTCAATTATTTTGTAAGTTTGACTTATTGCAAAGCAAACGAGCTGCTGAATTCTGCAAATGTAACATTTATCTTTAGTTAATCCTTGCCCAGCTTCTCCGTGCCCGTTGAAGTGCCCGTTGAAGACCGACGATAAACAGTGCAAGACATGCAATTGCCCGAAAGGAGTCAGTAATCTTGGTAAGGATATCTAAATCAAAGCCAGTGACTGCATGATTTTACAGAAAATCCTTAATTCCAGATAAAGAATGTGATGAGACGAAGCAATGCAGCGATAACAGTTACTGCAATACACTGGGGTACTGCACTTGCAATACGGATTACGTTCGTGGAGACCAGCCGGGCTGTATTAAAAGCATGTTCTTGTTCTGTTTTGTTA
Source organism: Prionchulus punctatus (assembly GCA_034698125.1). NCBI lineage: Eukaryota > Metazoa > Nematoda > Enoplea > Mononchida > Mononchidae > Prionchulus > Prionchulus punctatus. The sequence goes on along the minus strand of JAQGBA010001428.1, from coordinate 9,213 downwards.
GCAAATAAAATATTGCAAAATGTTCATTATTCTCGTTCAGTACCAAGACTTGGCGACACTTGTCTCATCAATGGCACGCGCTTCACATGCACGGGTTATGGTGTGAATTGGAATTGCGACGGCACCAAATGCACGTGCTTCGGCGGTTTCGAGCCGAGCAGTGAAAATAAAAAAGAATGCAAACCAAAGGGTAATCAAGACTTAAATTACTGAAGAAATTTTTCGTCATTATTTCCATTTGCAGATTCAGTTTTCGATTCTTTTTTGTATTACAGCCCGAAAACTTGGAGATGCGTGCGACATTGATGATGATTGTGCAAAGGCATACGCCGAATGCAAAAGCGGCAAGTGCACATGCATTGATGGATTTAAGGAAGCGGGTGGTGTATGCAAACCAAAAAGTACCATCTATATGAGCTGAGATTTTACTTTATTACCATAAATCGGAGGTTTTTAGAATACAACTGTCCCTTTGGAAAAGACGGCTATACTGAGGATGAAGTAGTTTTTTGCAATTTAAAAAATAAAAACGCCTGCCCTCCCGTTAAGGACACGGATACTCCGGGATTTTGTTTCTCAGTTTCTGGATCTAAAGACCGTCCATCCGGTCATTGCTGTCCAAGTTCAAGCAGCCTCGTGGACATCGATTCAAATTCAACTTGTCCAGTCGGTAAAGCACATCCAACGGGGAAATGCTGCAATCATGAAAGCATTCCCGCCGACGGGCCCCTGCCGAAAGAGTGTCAACCATATTGCCCGGTAGCCACTCACACGTGTCAGGGCAGCGTATGCTGTCCGATACCTTGTCGACGAAATCTAACGGGCTTCTTCGCCGTTAACGGTACGTGCTACGATTTAGTCGAATTGGGGAAGCCGTGCGAAGTCGACGATCAATGCGCAACCGATGCCACCTGCAGACAAGACAAGGGTGGAAGTTAGTAATAATATAAATTTTGCATTTTAATAGACAGACAGTCTATTTGTCGCTCTTGCTTTGATGGAGCAGTTTCGGTCCGTTAATACCTGTCAAAACAGAGTTTATAAATGAATTCTGTTAAATTTTCACTAAAAACTGGTATCTAGTTGAACCCAAAAACAGATCCATCCATTGTTTTTGAAGTTATCTAATTTTGAATCTATCCTAAATCGGCCTTGAGACTCGTGTGGAACTTGCCGATCTACAAAAGCGTTTGATAAACTCGTTTATTCATTTCATGTTGACCTTCAGCTTCAAAATTGCCGCATAAAAATAAAATTTTTGTAACAATTTCTACAATTTCTTATAATTCGTTTTCCAAAATTTTTGACAATTCTTTACATGTATTTTGCAAAATTCTCACTAGTTTGACACAATTTTTATAAATTAATGTTATTTTTCATCGTTTAGACAATTTTTCCCCAATTATTTGACAACTTTCATGTCATTTTTGACAATGTTACAAATTTAACTTACTTTGTAAGAGACTTTCACAAATTTATGCATTTTTCACAATGTTTCCACATTTTGTTGCTGGGTTTCACACATTTTTGCACTTTTTTGAAAAACTTTTACAATTATTCAAAATTACTTTGCATGATTTCAAATTTCACCGATAAATGACAATAAGCTTTTCAAACCTAATGTTGGTTTCCATTTAGAGAAGAAAACATGTCAGTGTTTCGATGGTTACTTTTTCGATGATACTTGGAGAACATGCAAACCATTGGAACTGCAAGCAAAGCCAAGTCGAAATTGCTACAGCATTAAAATCAGACACTTTTCTATAAGATAATTTATTGTTTAGTTTTGTTAAAAGAAAAACCAAAATCGGTTTCATGCAAGAATGGTACTGGTAGTGCATCCAAAGGTATCAAGTAAAAAAATTTTCACTTTAGAAATTTGTTTTATTATTTGACGACCGATCATTATTTTTTATTGTTGCTTTCTTATTTTTTTGGGTGGCAAAGCGTGTGAATGTCCTGACGGCTACTTTTCGGATGATACCGTCTCATGCATACTGAATGAAGAGCGTGAGAAATTCGCAAGAAGAAATTCGGTTCCTTGTTATTACGACACTGGTTCTAAAGGTACAAATTTCACAATAATTTTATTGTCCAAAGTTCTGTTCTGGAATTGCTACCTGTTTTCAATGATTTTTTATTTATTGATTGTTAGATAAAAAGTGTGAATGCCCTGAAGGATACAGGTCGGACGATGGCGTCACATGCTGGCCTAATGGTACACACAGAGGCCCAGGTCAGTGCCTGTACATGTTTCGTAGGTCATCAAACACTTTACTATAAGATAATTTATTGTTTAGTTTTGTTAAAAGGAAAACCAAAATCGGTTTCATGCAAGAACGGTACTGGTAGTGCATTCAAAGGTATCATATAGAAAAATTTTCACTTTAGAAATTTGTTTTATTATTTGACGACCGATCATTATTTTTTATTGTTGCTTTCTTATTTTTTTGGGTGGCAAAGCGTGTGAATGTCCTGACGGCTACTTTTCGGATGATACCGTCTCATGCATACTGAATGAAGAGCGTGAGAAATTCGCAAGAAGAAATTCAGTTCCTTGCTATTACGACACTGGTTCTAAAGGTACAAATTTCACAATAATTTTATTGTCCAAAGTTCTGTTCTGGAATTGCTGCCTGTTTTCAATGATTTTTTATTTATTGATTGTTAGATAAAAAGTGTGAATGCCCCGAAGGATACAGGTCGGACGATGGCATCACATGCTGGCCTAATGGTACACACAGAGGCCCAGGTCAGTGCTTGTACATGTTTCGTAGGCCATCAAACACTTTACTATAAGATAATTTATTGTTTAGTTTTGTTAGAAGAAAAACCAAAATCGGTTTCATGCAAGAATGGTACTGGTAGTGCATCCAAAGGTATCATAAAAAAAATATTTCACTATAGAAATTTGTTTTATTATTTGGCGACTGATCATTATTTTTTATTGTTGCTTTTTTTTTGGGTGGCAAAGAGTGTGAATGTCCTGACGGCTACTTTTCGGATGATACTGTCTCATGCATACTGAATGAAGAGCGTGAGAAATTCGGAAGGAGAAATTCAGTTACTTGCCTTGACGACACTGGTTCTAAAGGTACAAGTTTCACAATAATTTTATTGTCCAAAATTCTGTTCTGGAACTGTTTTTCATTTATTGATTGTTAGATAAAAAGTGTGAATGCCCCGAAGGATACATGTCGGACAATGGCGTCACATGCTGGCCTAATGGTGCACACAGAGGCTCACGTCAGTGCTTGTACATGTTTTGTAGGCCATCAAACACTTTACTATAAGATAATTTATTGTTTAGTTTTGTTAAAAGAAAAACCAAAATCGGTTTCATGCAAGAACGGTACTGGTAGTGCATCCAAAGGTATCATATAGAAAAATTTTCACTTAGAAATTTGTTTTATTATTTGGCAACTGATCATTATTTTTTATTGTTGCTTTCTGTTTTTTTTGGTGGCAAAGAGTGTGAATGTCCTGACGGCTATTTTTCGGATGATACCGTCTCATGCATACTGAATGAAGAGCGTGAGAAATTCGGAAGGAGAAATTCAGTTACTTGCCTTTACGACACTGGTTCTAAAGGTACAAGTTTCACAATAATTTTATTGTCCAAAATTCTGTTCTGGAACTGTTTTTCATTTATTGATTGTTAGATAAAAAGTGTGAATGCCCCGAAGGATACATGTCGGACAATGGCGTCACATGCTGGCCTAATGGTGCACACAGAGGCTCACGTCAGTGCTTGTACATGTTTTGTAGGCCATCAAACACTTTACTATAAGATAATTTATTGTTTAGTTTTGTTAAAAGAAAAACCAAAATCGGTTTCATGCAAGAACGGTACTGGTAGTGCATCCAAAGGTATCATATAGAAAAATTTTCACTTTAGAAATTTGTTATGTTATTTGGCGGCCGATCATTATTTTTTATTGATGCTTTCTGTTTTTTTTGGTGGCAAAGAGTGTGAGTGTCCTGATGGCTACTTTTCGGATGATACTGTCTGGTGCATACTGAATAAAGAGCGTGAGAAATTCATAAAAAGAAATCCGATTCCTTGCAATAACGGCACTGGTTCTAAAGGTACAAATTTCACAACAATTTTATTGTCCAAAATTCTTTTCTGGAATTGCTGCCTGTTCTCAATGATTGTTCATTTATTGATTGTTAGATAAGAAAATGTGTGAATGCCCCGAAGGATACAGGTCGGACGATGGCGTCACATGCTGGCCTAATGGTGCACACAGAGGCCCAGGTCAGTGCCTGTACATGTTTCGTAGGTCATCAAACACTTTACTATAAGATAATTTTTTGTTTAGTTTTGTTAAAAGGAAAACCAAAATCGGTTTCATGCAAGAACGGTACTGGTAGTGCATTCAAAGGTATCATATAGAAAAATTTTCACTTTAGAAATTTGTTATATTATTTGGCGGCCGATCATTATTTTTTATTGTTGCTTTCTGTTTTTTTGGGTGGCAAAGAGTGTGAGTGTCCTGACGGCTACTTTTCGGATGATACTGTCTCGTGCATGCCGAACGAAGAGCTTGAGAAATTCAGGCGTGAGTCCACTCGAAAAAAGTCGTGATAGTGTTTTTTAAATGGCAATATTTTGTTTAGAAAAACTTGGAGGAGTTCTGGAGTTTATGTGCGAGAACGACACTCAGTGTCACGCTGGAGCAAATTGTGTACACGGCGAATGTATTTGCCCACCAGGCTACGCAAGCAATGGTGTTGTTTGTCAATTAACAAGTATGACCAAAAATGTTCTGTTAAAATATTATCAACAGCTAATCATTGGCGGACATTACAGATGCATTGGCTGAAACGTGCAAGGAAACCAAAGATTGCAGTACGCCATCTTCCACATGCTTAAAAGGCTATTGCACGTGCATACCAGGTTACATTCGCGATGGGCTATTCTGCAGACTTCGACGTAATGAAATTAAACTTTTCTTCTCTTGCTTTATATTTTTTCCAAATTCTATGCAGGAAAGATTTCACCCTCATGCGACACTGAAAAAGATTGTCCATTGAACAAATTTATTTCGGCAACTAAGAGCAATGAAACCGGCAATATTTGTGTTACTGGCTTGTGCGTTTGTCCGTACCAAACAGTGAGAAAAGCCAAGTCCTGCACACGGGGTAAAAGGCCACACTGGTAGTTACTCAAATTTTATCCGCATGAAAATTTTTGGTTTTAGTTCTGACAGATATTGCATGTGCATCAAACTCTGAGTGCGGTATCGCGGGTTCTTGCCAAAATGGCAAATGCGTTTGCAACACCGATTTCGTCAGGGACGGAGATAATTGCGTGAAAAAAGGCGATCTAGGTTGATACTACAGTTCATCAGATGTATTCATTTCGTATATTTTAATTATTCCATGTGTTCATTTTATAGACACACTTACCTCGTCTTGTAAAACTAATGAAGATTGCAAAGGGTTATTGCAATCCGGCGTATGTGTGAACGGCAAATGCCTGTGCAAACCCGGTTACACTCGAGATGGTAGAGCTTGTTGGATTACAAGTAGTTTTTAAATATATTTCTGCGCAGTTCGATATATCTTTAATTCATTACAGCTACAATATTTGAATCTTGCAAATCAGTGGCTGATTGCGCCACTTCGGGCACTGACTGCATCAGTGGTAAATGCGCCTGCAAATCGGATCATGTTCGGAGCGGTGGGTTGTGTGTTCCGATTGGTAAGCTTTTCCGATTAGATGAAGGGAACGTCTCTTATCAAATGCTAATTTTCAGATGATGTGCCTTACAAATGCAAAAACGAAAGTGACTGTCTTGGCCGATCCAACAGCGATACTTGCATCGGCGGTTATTGCGTCTGCAACTATAAGCGTGTGTTAGACGGCGTGTTCTGCGAACCTACAGGTTTCGAAATGACATCCTTTTAAATTGGCTTATTTATTAAAATGTATTTTTTCCAGATCTCGTGAAGGATTCGGATTTGCAAAAAGATGGTTGTAACGTAACAGCGGATTGCAAAGTGAAATCGACGTTATGCGTCCTCGGTAGTTGTGTTTGCAAGTACGGTCACGTTAGATTGAACGACAAATGCGTGAAACGTAAGCGATAAATGATGTTTTCAAATGATAAATAACGACGCACCAGCTTTCTATAGTCAGCACCGACAATGCTTGCAAATCTAACTCCGACTGCAAAGCCGATGGTACGTCCTGTAAAGATGGTAAATGTAAATGCGATTTGGTCGCGGACGGTGACGTCTGCAAATCGAAAAGTAAATCAGCTTTCAATCTATGATGCTCGTCAAGGCATAGTTCAGTTCATACTTGATTTTTTTTGCAGGTTCACTCGCAGAAACTTGCAAATCGAATGCCGATTGCAATACTACGGATTCGTTCTGCAAACAGGACCGATGCGTATGCCAACTTGGTCGCATTAAAGATGGTCTTGGTTGCAGAGTCAGAGGTGATATTTGAAAACAAATTTTTCAATCCTAACTGTACAGTATATTATATTTTGTAGTTTACATCAAAGATAACTGTACAAAGGATTCGGATTGCAAAGCAACGAATACGACTTGCCTCGCTGGAAAATGCGCTTGCAAGGGCAACTTAATCCGTGATGGAAACAAATGCCTGAGACCAGGTTCGATTTTTAATTTACGTATGGTGTACATTTAAGTTTTAACAATTTCATTTATTCAGATGACATTGAGGAAGCGTGTCAGGTAATTGGCAATAGTCACTATTGCCTTAGTACCGGAGCTGTCTGCACAGCCGGAAAATGCGGCTGTGATGCTGGGTACGAAAGAAAAGACGGCAGATGTCGCCAACCTACAATTTCGCTTGTTTAATTATTTTATAAACGTTTACACAAGCAAAAATTCAACTTGAATTTCAATACACATTGACATCGTTAAATGTAGTAATTCAGTCAGCTATTGTTTATTCTGCAAGAAATCGTTGTAGTAAATATCAACTTATTTCCGGCCATAATTGCGAAAGGACTAGTTACTAATTCTGTGGTTGAAAAGGTAGCCAGGCATATTCACATGTCTCCATAATCTGTTCAGCGATTTTTGTTGTACATCTCTGGATTTGGATAACACAATGAACCATTCCCAGGAATATGACGACCGTCTGTCGTTGTCACATTTGCTGACATGTTGTCAATATTTAGTCAATATTTTAATAGATTTTAATAGTGCCCCGATAATGTGCAAACGTGAAGAAATTAAAATTTTAATATAATAACTCTAGGTTTCTTCTAGAAAATCTTGAATTTGATATCTCCAAACCTATGATAATATATCAAAGACCTGTTCAGCCAAAAAGTGTAACTGGCTTTAACAATTCTCCAGTGTTGTTAGAAAAATTAAATTGTCAAAAGAATCCAATATTCTGTAACCTGTTTAATTGCTCAAGTATTTTTTGCATTGAAATTGAGTAGTAAGGTTAACACACAATGAAGTTTTTCCATGATACAGCAAATGTTTGATATTTTCACAATGCCTGATATGTGGTCGGTATTCCAGAAATTTTCACATCTACAAGTTTTCACGGATTATTGCAAATTTTTGAAGCTCACAGTCGAAATTTTGCAAGTTCGTATGGCCGGTTTTGTTTTTCGCTGGCGCTCTGCTTGTGGCAATGTTGCACAAGCGTCCAACTGTATCTCATGTTCAATGTAAAACATCGACGTATTACGAAAGGGGTAGCGAAATCAATTTTTCAGCCATATTGATTTGAAATAAGAATGTTTTCAAAAGAACTGTCTTCGGGAGAAACCCGTTAAGGATGGTCTTCCTCATATTGGCTGCTTGATCCACCAAGAGAAATATTGAAAAGTTGACATAGTTAACAGAGATACATCGTACAATTTTTCGTTTATTTCAGATTTCCAGCAATCAGTATTTTTGCTTGCACTGCAATGTAAATACTCATATATGCACATATTATGGATGAAAGCTATCAACGCAAGCTGTACATATAGGTTAAAGGGCGTACCGACATTAGAGCACACAACATTAGAGCGCCGGCAGTAGAGCGCACACACAGTATTATTATTGGTTTGAAATTCTTATTCGGCATTATTGGTTTGAAATTCTTCTTCTTCTCTTTTTTTTAAAAAATAAAGCCCAAAACGCCCTTAACATTTGTTTCATCAAGGAAAGGAAAAGATAAGTTAGTTCACAATGGTTTCATCTACAGATTAGATCAGAAAAACGAACTATCTGGTACTTGTACATGGCGATGCGATCAGAAACCTTGCAAAGCAAGAGCACAAACAAAAAATGAAACTATTCTTTCAGTTTTAAACGAACATACCCATGCACCCGATCAATCGAAAATCGAAGTTAGTTTACTTATATGTTTTTGTGGTGTACAAGATAAGCTTGTTTAATTTTTAGGAGCATGTATACTTTATGGGAACAAAAAAATTTCATAAAAATACCACTTTTATCGGATTCTCCATACTCGAAAACCTCTAAAATCACCGATATTATGTGGCGCTCTCACAAATGTAGAAAAAAAATTTTTTGAAAAAGTGACTAAAATTTTTTGATAAAGTAACTTTTTTTTCGAAAAACGCAAATTTGTCTGCGCCTAAGCGTAAGCCTAAACTAAGCCTAAGCCTAAGTCTAAGCCTAAACCTAAGCTAAGCCTAAGCCTAAGACAAAGCCTAAGCCTAAGCCTAAACCTAAGCTAAAGCTAAGCCTAAGCCTAAGACTAAGCCTAAGCCCAAGCCTAAGCCTAAGCCTAAGCCTAAACCTAAGCTAAGCCTAAGCCTAAGCCTAAGCCTAAGCCTAAGCTAAGCCTAAGCCTAAGCCTAAGGTAAGCCTAAGCTAAGCCTAAGCACGTGAGCCTTTAGTGCAAATCGATCATTTTTCCACTTTTCAGATAAAAAATTTTTTTCCCGAATCTTGCGCGAGCGCCGCATATTTCGATTGTTTTTAGGGGTTTTCGAGGGTGGAGAATCCGAAAATCATATTCGTTTTATTTCATTCTTCTGTTCCCATAAAGTATACTTTAGCCAATTTTTATGTTAGGTAGCTCGAGTAGTTTCTAACTTGAAAGTGGAACAACTCACGAAACAGCTCGGCATATGATAACTGAGTCGACGTTTAACATTTCGGAAGAAAGCGCTATTCAATTGCCGAAATATGCTAGTTTACAACGGTTAATCGAACGAAAACGGAAACGCGAACGACCGCCTTATCCAACGC
>JAQGBA010001427.1:0-15021 GCA_034698125.1 Prionchulus punctatus | reverse complement strand
AATTCCGATTGATCGATCATCCACGAGTTTTCTTTGATGCTTTTCATTCTTCTCCAATAGAAGTAGTACCCCGCAACTGTGACACACACAACTAAGCAAAATCCAACGATGAGTATCATCAAAGTGTTTTTCGAGGAATCATACCTTTCGGCTTTTACCAATGAAGATAAATATTGATTATACATTGATTTCCCTTCGCATTTTATCAATGGCAATGCACCCTTAATGATGACTTCTCGAAATTCATTCGCCATCGGTGCGATATTGTATTCACGATTGAGCGCGTCCGTTTCAGGGCCGAACAAATACACCAAGAATCCAATTAATTCCTGCACGACGCAGCAGGAAACTGCCGGATCTGTGATAGTGTTGACGATCATGTACGACATCATGACGAACGGATAGGCGTATTCGCCGTAAGCGTTGTTTTTGTTCGTATAAAACATATTCGGCGATGAAATAGTTTTTATTACGCTGGCTGCGGCTGCGATTTGCGCTGCTGTAGTGTTGGCATTTCTATACGTTCTGACGGCTTCTTGGGTGCTGAACACCGACGGTTCAGTTAATCGTCCGGCTCGGTTATAAATAGAAGCGATGTTAGCTTTTGACAAAAGAGCATCGTAGACAGTTGCGTAGCCGATCGTGTACGGTATCGAGGATACGATACCCGTGACACCGTTGGCCGTGTTACCGAAATATTTTATGACACCTCTAGGCCACTTTTTACTGTTGCAGCATTCGTCGTCGGGAAACAAAGGATCCGCGAAAATACCGTAAGTGAGATTCCAATCTGAGCTTATAGCCGACAAAGCTGAAGTGAAAGAGAACGTTTCACTCGATTCTTTATCAAACCTGGCGACCGGTAGTATCGTGCTATTCGGCAGGAGAATATTTGGATTAAGATCTTGTAAAATCGGATCGTTCCACATTTTGATATGACCCATGTAGATGTCGACAATGCTTTGCGTGGTAAAACTCAAAGCTGATATTTTTGGCAATTTGAACACGATGACCAATGGTCTGAACGGAAAAAATTTTAATTTAGTTGGCGATTACACGGCTACTACTTACGGTGCTACAGCTAGATTTATTAGTACGTCGTGTGACCGTGAAAGTTGCAGTAATAATAATCACCTGCCATTTGATTGTTGTGCTATTTTGCAACCCCAGTTGCAATCGTGTGATCCGATTATTTGCTAATCACGTTGCAACTACTTTTAAACACTAATGCGAACTGCTTGTGGCAGTCGTGCTAAAACTTACATTGTTTCAACTGGGATCAGTAGCATTTCTGGACACTGTGCTAGTTGTTCATCGTACAGCGGCGATTCTGTTACAGAAAATGTCAAAATTTGATTGTTTCCCGTCAAACCGTTACAGTTATTCTTTCGACCAATTTTGCTCAAAACTGATAAGCCACTCGTTCGATTGTAACTGAAATTAACTTTCAACGTAGAATTTCGACTCGCAGCGTATCCAGTTTGAATATTCGAAAACAAAGGCCCCATCAAAGAACTGCCTTCACCGTAAATGTCGACAACTGAATTTTCGCATGTTTCACACGACGACAAATGATACAGTACACTGGTAACAAGGGTAAGATGTGTTCCAAACAAAAAGTAGTTCATTTTTAGAAACAAGAAAATAAACTGAAGAGTGTGCTACGATTTTTAAATTATTGAAACTAAACGTCTCGGCTCGATCGAACAATCGCTTTAATCCTTTTTGAGAAAAGCAAGTAACAAGAGCGTCTGATTACGTGAAGTTGGAATACACAAGTTTGTTTTTAACGAAATGATCATGTTCGAATGTCATAAAGTTTTAATGGCGAGCGTTAAACATTTTGTCAATTAGCTATTTTAGTTTTACGTTCCCTTTGTTGTATAGTATTAAGAAATCTTCGTTTATCGAGATGCTAATAAGCATGTGCTGGACATGGAAACAACAGGCCTTTTGTTATAACGAATAATTATAATTTTACAGGTAATAGTAGTTTTAAGAAATTTTTTTTCCTACTTTTTACTTCTTTGTCCATTTTTGAAGAAGTAAATTGGATATTTTCAGCAATTATCTGATAACAGTGCATTGTCAATGACATCCTGTGTTCATGATAGCTGAAGAAAAAATGAAAAACTTTTTACTGACTTATAAGCGAGACTAAAGTATCGAAATTATAGTTCTTCAAATTTTTTTTTGAAAAAGAAAATAAACAGTAGGTTTTCTTCAGTTTCTATCGATAAGCTTATAAATTGTCATTTAATGTTTAAACAGAAGAAATGATGCGATTTCAAATAAAAGCTTTAAATATTTTCACTTCGACACTTTTCAGAAAATTTCATTTTGTTTTTTGAAAGTATTTATCTTTGGAACAAATTATAAGGTGTTTGCAAACATTTATGAAATTTATGGATTTCAACCCAAATATGATTTCGGTTCGGACCCAGATCGATTGATGACCATTCTGGTTTTAATTTCTGAGGACAACGCTCATTCTAAAATGCTATCTTTACCACCTCGGCCGTCTTACTTTTTTTGATAATTTTTTAGTCAAAGTTAGCGCAACGTCTGCAATGTTCGTGCAATGCTTATCCTCCATTTCTGTTCGGTACACCTGAAAAGGCAAGTTTGCTAGTGGTGTTGACAGAAATAACAAACATTTACTTTTCATATTCATGTTATTGTCGTATTTGTTAGGAGTTGCCTACAGGAATCCTGGAGGAACTGACGATTTCATTAATCCTACAGTGAGGGGGCATACATGAATCCAACAGTGATAAGGGACTTGCGCATTAAGCATTGTCATCGGTTAATTTTTGTGATTTTGTAATTTTTGTGATTTGAATTATTGGCCATGATTTGCGTGTACATTATTCGCGTCGAGACCGGTTTGTGTTCAATGTAAATTAATTAATTTGAAGGTGTGCTGTTTTGTCTGGACAGTTTCCGCGTCATTTTCAGCGCGTGTTCATCGCACGCTAGTCAGTATGTTCCGGGGTCAAGCTCATGTAAAATTGAACATTTTATTAGATTTACCGGTCGTGTATCGATGTTGTTTTTTATGAATAAATTATTATGCGCCAACGTGGCAAAAGAACTCAGCAACGTTATTGTCATGTTAAATTTCAAAGTCCCTTTGTAAATGTGTGTGTGTGCTTTATTCTACACAGAACCGACGACGAATTTCACCCTGTTCACAACATTACTATATTACATTACATTACAACATCCCACGCATTTTCCATTTTATAATTGGGAAAATATCGTTCGAGCAACTCGTGGGTGTTTGAAGAAAGTTGAACATTACCCGGTATAGAGGTGCTTTCCATTCGAGTGCTAGTGTTGACAGTATCGACAGTATGTTGACAAAATACAGTAATGAGGCATTTTTTTATTCCACAATCCAAGCAGTCAGTGACTGGTCCAGAAACAAGAAATACATAATTACAGTAAAAAGATCAAAAGATAACAACATTTTTAAAAAATCTGAAGCAAAAAGCAGCTGCTGTCATACCCATTCTGATTTTCGTTTGACAGTTTTCGTTTGACAAATACGTGATTGCATAGTTTTTTGTTGCTCCTACCAAAGTAAGTGCAAAATCGGCGACGTTTTCCAATGCTGCACTCCATTTCTGTTTGAAACAGCAGCATATAAAGCGATACGGTTTGAGTTTCAAAGAAGCAGCAAGTCAGAGATATACCTGATGCAAGCATGTATGCATCTCCGATGGTGTCCACTTGATAAGCATCGAACTGCTCAGAAATTTTGTTGAACACTATCCAAACTTCGTTCAAAAACGGCATGACTTGCATCGGCGTCGAATTGGCAGATATCGCAGTAAATCCCACTATGTTTTAGAAGAAAATCATGCTAGAATCTTAAAATTCAGGCAAAATTTCTTCACCCCCCCCCCCCATTAACAATTTAGTGGCAATTTGAGGCGGATTTTGGAATTTTGGCAATTTGATTATTTCATGCAATATTCCATCCAGCCGATTCGTCATCTGTTACAAATCCGATGTTCTGTCTTGGATACACTTTTCCATTGACAACATGACGATGTCGACAATAACTTTATTGGACACAGCATTCAAACGACTGATTTCAGTTGACATCCAACTGATGTTGGGGCGTTTGGATACGCCAGCCAAACATAGTGAAATAATCAATGCAACATCGTTTGGTATTTGTTTATCAACTGGGAGTGATGGAATAAGAGAATGAGGAAACAACTTGACCAAATTTAGCTGCGATTAGGCTTTGATACATGTTCCACTTTGTACCTGGTTCCAGTATGGCAATTGCAGCGAAAACACTTCAACGAGCAAATTTGCGAAGCTGTAAATATCGCTGTGAAACAATTCCTTTCGATCGTATGAAGTCAACTTCAGATCTATGTACAGTAGCTCAATCAATTCGTTGTAGCTGTCAACCGATGTTCGTTTTTGATCAATTATTTCGCTAATGAAATCCGTCTTCTGCAACTTTAACAGCGTTAGCGAGTGCCAATCATTGATTTTCCAATTGTCCAATTGTTGTCGAAGTAGCAAGTCAGCGGGTTCAGAAACACATGAGCGACATGCTTTTTATGCTAGTACTTCAAACCTTCAATGACATTATTCGATATGCAGCATTTCATTTCGTGCTGATATCGTATTCGCTCTCAGTGAGACACAGATGCAATGATCCTTCAGTGAAAAGCTGACGAACCAGATAAAATTGCGATTGCAGCTAACCCATGAAACGTTACCAAGTTATCGTGCTGGAATTCTTTGATGAATCTTGTAAGCGTTATCCGCATTCTACCATTTTACATGAATGGAACAAAATTTCTTCAAGACGAGGTTTTTACCATTTTTATTCTACAGGGGGGAGCTAACTTTCACCATTGCACTGTGTTTCAAAATGTTGAACATGTGAAAGCTCTGATTCGCTATAGGATTCGCTCTTCACCGACATGCTGTTGGCTCAATCTGACAATTTCGCTTCAGCCATAATATCAAGAATTTGCACGAATTCAGCTTGATATCGCTTCCATGTCGAATCTGGCAACTAGGAGTATGGTTTCGTTCGGCAGAGCGATATTAGGATTCAGATTTTGCAAAATTGAATCATTCCAAGTTTTGATTTTGCCCTGCCTGGTGAAGCCTCACGAGGATATTTTCGGCAATTTAAAAACGATGGCCAATGGTCTGCCACATATACCGCTAGTACAATATTTGCGCAGGTTTCTCCTATGGTGGGTAGTAGCTTTTAACCGCTGGTTTACTTACACTGATTCCACAGGGACTAAAAGCAGCTCTGGACATTCAGCAGCTTGTTCTTTGGATAACGGTGTTTCAGTAACGACGGATGTCAACCCGCGGCTAGCTCCATCATCGACACGATTCTTATAAGCAATTTTGGCCACTCCTACTGCGCCACTGTTCCGATTGGAAGCGAGGTTGATTTTCAGGTGCCAACTACTGCTTGCTGCGCATTCAGTTCCGATATCGGACAGCAATCGCACAATTAGTGGACTGTCTTCTTGGTAAATATCGACATTGCATGTTTGGTATTTCGATAGTCGATACAGTACACTCGTGAGAAGCATAAAAAATGCTTCTAAAATGAAAGCGTTCATTGCTGTTTAACGAATTTTCGGATCAACAATTTCAACCTTGCTTGCGACTTTAGATGAAATTTTAAATTTGTTTTGTTTGCTTCAGAACAGAAAGAGAAATTTTATTCGATGTTCTGACCTAGACTAATTATTTTTATTTATTATTATTGAATCTGGACAAAATTAGAAATTAGAAATATAATTAGAAATTAGTACACTTGAAAATAAAACTGATTAGCTAGATTTGGATTTTGTTTCGATTCACTAATTATATAAAATGTTTTCGAAGTATGGTCGCAGCTGGAAACTAGTAGTCATTGCTAATTGCTGTTTTACCAATAAAAGATTCATATTCAGGTTCAGAAGTTGAGTTTTCAACAAACAGATTCAGAAATGCTTTTTCTATTTACAGTAAAAGCAAACTAAAAGTAACCAAAAGAGAATTAACGTAAAAAACAGTTTTACACTCATGAGAATATTCACTACTGATGCAACGCCACTCTTAGAATATAAGTGAGGTTGCCTTTGATAGTTGAGTATCGTATTAAAGATAACTTTAGGAACACTGTATAGATCTTTTTATTGAGAAACAACAAGAATACTTCAACACTTCCAAACTACAAGACTGACCCCTCTCAGGAAACTGGACCTCTTTAAATAAAATTTTGAGGAATGCAAACAATTATAAAAGAATGTAAACATAATAAGGAATGTGAATAAATTGGTTTCATTTACAAAGAATGTAAACAATGAAAGGAATTTTCCAAAATATGTAAATAAAGATGATTCATTGTCTACGAATGTTAAAATTCCTTTAATGTAACAGTAAAACTTCGTTACACTGATAAAGAAATCGTGTCTTTCACATTCAAATTAGATTCATATTCGTTGTTACTTCGCTTACTTTATTTACATTATTTTGGCCCGTTAACCAGTATGTTGTCATCTGGCCTTTACCCTAAAGGTTGGCTTGTTTAGCATCTGCAAAAACAAGAAAAGTTCACTAGCTATACTTTAACTTCGACGCTTCCTCGTGTTTCCATCTGATAAGTAGGAAAGTATCGTTGGAGCAAGTCGTGAGTGTTCGAGGACACTTGGATTTTGCCCGGTAACGAAGTGCTTTCCATTCGTGAACTAGTGTTTACTGTATCGCCGAAAAGGCAATATTGCGGCATCTTGTGTCCGACAATTCCAGCAGTGACTGGTCCTACAAGTGCCGATGCATTGTTAAGTCATAACAAGCTGATTTTTATTGCAGCTACAAACCTGAATTGATGCCCATTCTGATTCTTAACTTTTCATTTGGCATATGCTTAATTGGATAGTCATTCGTTTCTTCAGCCAAAGTAAGCGAAAAATCGGCAATATTTTTGCAATGCTGAACACCATTTCGATTTGGAACACCTGAAAAACAAATTTACAAGCACGATTTTCGAACTGTAGAAGAGGAAATTGTACCCGATGCAACCATGTAAGCATCTCCGATTGTGTCCACTTTATACACATCGAACTGTTCGGAAACTTTGTCGAACACAATCCAAACTTCGTTCAAAAACGACATGACTTGCATCGGCGTCGATTTCGCCGATATCGTCGTAAATCCGACGATGTCCGAGAAGAAAATCGTGCACGAGTCAAAGAATTCCGGCTGAATTTCTTCGCCCATCAACAATTTCGTTGCAATTTGAGGCGGCATGACTTCGTGCAAAATTCCCTCCAACCGATTCGTCATCAGTTTCAAATCCGACGTCCTGTCTTGAATACATTTTTCCATCGACGACATGACGATGTCGACGATTCCTTTATTTGAATTAACGTTCATCCGGTTGATTTCGGTCACTAGCCAACTGACGTTCGGACGCTTGGAAATATCTGCCAAACATAGCGTAATTATCATGTGAATGTTTTCTGGAATTCTGTCATCGACAGGAATGGAAGGAATCGGCGCGATCACCGGCTGTCCAAATTTAGCAGCTATCAAGCTTTGATATGTGCATGTTCCGTTTTGTACCTGGTTCCAGAATGGCAATTGCGTCGAAAACACTTCAACGAGCAAATTTGCAAAACCGTAGATATCGCTGTGAAATAATTCGTCGCCTTGGTACGATGTCAACTTGGGGTCCATGTACAATAATTCGATCAATTCGCTGTCGCTGTCGACCGATGTTCGTTTTTGCTCGACCATTTCGCTTATGTGATCTTTGTTCATTAACTTGAGCAACGTCAGCCATTGCCAATCGCCGATTTTCACCGTCCAATTATTGTCGACGTAGCAGTTCAGCGAATTTAGCAAGCCGTGGGCGATATGCTTTTTATGCAAGTATTTCAAACCTTCGACGACATTTTTCGATATGCAACATTTCATTTCGTGACTAATTTCGTATTCGCTGTTCATCAAACAGCGATGCAGCGATCCTTTGGTGAAAAACTGGCGAGCCAGATATAAGTTGCCCGAAATTTCCGTTATTCCGTAGAATCCAGCCAAATTATCGTGCTGAAATTCTTTGATGAATTTCGTCAACGTTACTTTATCCGAATTGGACCATTTCATTGCGTTATTCGTGAATTTCGACAGCACTAAATTGCTGCCATTTCTGTTCCACAATGCTAATTTATCACCGTTGTTTCTCGTTTCGAAATTCTGAAGGTGTGCCGAGTTCTGCGAAAGGCTGCGCATTGAACTCTTCAGCGAAATCGTTTCGACCAAATTGGACATATCGAGAACTTGCTTGAAATCGGACTGGTCGATCAGCCACGTGCTGTCGTTGATGTTTTTCATTCGTTTCCAATAGAAAAAATAGCCGACGAGTAAGAAACAAAGAAGGAGACAAAAAACGACTACAACAATAGTTATCGTTTTGCCCGATGAATCGTAAATTTCGGGCACAATCAGCGTCGACAGATATTGGCTGTACATCGATTTACCTTTGCAAGTGATAATCGGCAATAAAGAACTAACGAGGTACGTTTTAAAAGTAGCAGACAGTGGAACTATGTAATATTCGTCGTTGAGGTCGTCCGATACTGGACCGTACAAATAAGCTATGAATCCCACCAATTCCTGCATGGCGCAGCAGGATATATTCGGATCTGTGGTTCGATTCACAATTATGTAGGACAGCGTAACGAACGGATACGCATCCGCTCCGAGCCCGTTGTTAACATTGAAGTAAAACGTGGTGGATGGTACGTTTGTGTTTGTTACCGGAGCTGCTGTGGTTGCTGTGCCACTGGAGACATTTGTTGTTGTGTTTGCTGGTCTGAAAAGTCTTACGGCAGCTTGAGTGCTGAGCACGGTCGGCAGCGTCAATTTGCCTGCTTTGTTGTAAATTGAGGCGAAAGTTGCCTTGGACAAAACTGCATCGTAGACGGTGGTATAGCCGATGGTGTACGATATTGAGGAGACGATCCCCGTTACCCCGTTCGCTGTGTTCCCGTAATACTCGATGACGTTCCTGGGCCATTTTTGGCTTTCGCAGCATTCGTCGTCGGGAAATCGTGGATCCATGAACGTACCGTAAGTGACGTTCCACTGCTGGCTAATGGACGATAAAGCCGATGTGAAAACAAACGTTTCGCTCGACTCTTTGTCCATTCGAGCCACTGGTAGTATGGTCCTATTCGGCAGAACGATATTCGGATTCAGATCTTGTAAAATCGGATCGTTCCACATTTTGATGTTGCCCGTGTAGATGTCGACGATGCTCTGCGTGGTGAAGCTTAAAGCCGATATTTTTGGCAATCTGAATACGATGGCCAGTGGTCTGAAACGAATAAAGAACGGATAAAATGAAGGTCGTGCGTGATTTTTTGTTTTTCTGATGCTGTACAGCAACGTACATTGATTCCACTGGAATCATCAGCATTTCTGGCGATTGTGCTTGCTGTTCCGGCGTCAAAGGCGATTCGCTCGCGGCGAATGTTAACACTCGATCACCAGTGGCTCTATTCCAAATATCCCTTTTCACTATTTTATTCAGCGCCGATATGCCGCTGGTTCTATTGTAAATGAAGTTGACTTTTATTTTTGAATTCCTGCCGACGGAATAACCCGTTTCGGCATTGGAAAATATCGGTCCCATCAAATAGCTGCCTTCGCCATAAATGTCGGTTGTGTCGCTATCGCAAGTCTGACTCGACGAAAACTGATACAAAAATGCTGTAAGGAGTACGAAAATGGTTTCACACTTCAACATTTCTAATGACATCCCATTTGATTTCCTACAACGACTTCGAGACCTGGACAAGAAATGAATTTGAAGAACGGATGATCAAAAAAAAAAGATCTACTTGTTGATTTTTATCTTCTAATGAGTTCGGAAAAAGAACATGCGACGCAATAAAACAGTAAGAAGCTGAGTTTTATTGTCAAAATTTTCAGTATTACTACATTCCGCAAGTGGGCGAGTGAAAAAGTAACTGATTAGAAAAAAGAATTCAGATTATTAGAATGGATAAAGGATTTCTCAAATAGAGAAGGGATTACATTTGTTTCATATTTCAAAATGGACGAATAGTGTGCTATGAACAAGTTTTAAGCCCAACGCTGCCAATTATGACGCAGCGTGACTAAAAATATAATGTCGGATTTATGTTTTTCAATGTGTGCAATTAGCTTTAGTGCCACTTCCTTCTCGCTAAAAAGCAACCTTGATTCTGAAAGGGAATATAAACTATAAAATGTAAAATAATCCCTAGAATAAAACAGAATTCAAGATGAACCGAGGCTTTCATTGTAAAAATTTTTACGTTTCACAATAGAAATGATGTTGCAATTGATGAAAACAAGCAAAGAAACTGAATCGAACCAAGGCGTTGGCATTCTTCGATAATTACTGAGCGATATTATTTTATCGGTAGTTTATCCTTTTTCAGAACTACAGTCGAATCTCGTTAAAGTCCCATTCTGGTTAAAATCCCCTGAAAATCTGCAAGTGTTTCATGTGTTGAGCAACTGTCCCACTCTGGATAGTTTTTAGGCCTGATTTTGTTTTTGTTATAAAACACATGCAATTTACTGTTATGGTAATTGAAAAAATGAATTTTGCAGTCGGGCTTTCTTGAGAAAACAAATGCTAAACTGAAAGTTGATGCTTATATTTAGGATATTTTTGAACTGAACCAATTAAACAGCAAAGGTTACCGAAGAACTAAATTTACAAAAGAACAATGCAGCGGCTTTCAGTTACAATATTTTACATAATGATTTGAATTTTTTTACAAAATTACAGGTTATTAAACTTGTTTGAAACATATGCTTTTCTGCATCCTATAATAAGAAATTGTTTTGTGCAGATTTTTCAAAGTAGAAGAAGAATAGTTTATTTAAACGACGATAAACGACGAATGAAAATAAAAATATTATTACAAGATCTTTTGTTTTGAATTGAAGAAATGAGTTAAATTCGCAATCTATTCTTGCATGTTATCGTTATCTTCCTTGTTTTTCTTCATTTTCTGCTCGTTAACCAATAAGTCGTCATTTGCCCTTTACCCTGATGAACGAGGTGAACAATGCGAAAGACAAAATTAAAAGAATTTAAAAGTTAATAATTAGCTTTACTTTAACTTCGACACTGCCTCGCATTTCCATAAGATAAACTGGAAAATACCGTTCGAGCAAGTCGTGAGTGTTTGAAGATACTTGAATTTTGCCCGGTAACGATGTGCTTTCCATGCGAGAACTTGTGTTGACCGTATCTCCGAAAATACAGTACTGAGGCATCTTTCGTCCAATAATACCAGCAGTGACTGGACCTACGACAAACAAGCAAAAACAAATTCAAATGTCAGCCCATATTCTGCAAATTAAAGCTGATGTACCTGAATTGACGCCCATTCTAATTTTCAAATTTTCATTCGCTAGATGTTCTATCGCATAGTTTTTTGTTTCTTCACTCAAAGCAAGCGCAAAATCTGCGATGTTCCTGCAATGATGAATACCATTTCGATTCGGTACACCTAAAAGTACATCGACGATATTTTGATTTCTAAATTAAATTAGCCACGAGGAAAAACTACCCGATGCAAGCATGTAAGCATCGCCTATGGTGTCCACTTTGTACACATCCAACTGTTCGGCAACTTTGTCGAACACAATCCAAACGTCGTTCAAAAACGACATGACTTCCATCGGCGTCGATTTGGCCGATATCGTCGTAAATCCGACGATGTCCGAGAAGAAAATCGTGCAAGAATCGAAAAATTCCGGTAGAACTTCTTCGCCCATCAGTAATTTCGTTGCAATTTGAGGCGGCATGACTTCGTGCAAAATTTCCTCCAATCTGGTGGTCATCATCTTCAGTTCGGATGTTCTGTCTTCGATACATCTTTCCATGGACGACATCACGATGTCGACAATTCCTTTATTTGAATTTTTGATCAAATGATTTACTTCATTAGAGACCCAAAGTACGTTGGGACGCTTCGATGCGTCCGCCAGACAAATATTAATAATAATTTGCACATTTTCGGGTATATTCTCGTCTACAGGAACTGCAGGAATTGGTGCAACTACACTTTGCCCGAATTTGGCTGCAATTATGCTTTGATACGTGCACATTCCATATTGCACCTGATTCCAGTATGGCAAGTGCATCGAAAACACTTCAACGAGCAAATTGGCGTAACTGTAAATATCGCAGTGAAACAAATCGTTACGATCCAACGACGTAAGCATCGGATCCAAATACAACAATTCTATCAATTCGTCATCGCTGTCGACAGACGTTCGTTTTTGCTCGATCATTTCGCTGATGTGATCTTTTTTCTGTGACTGGAACAAAGTCAGCGCTTGCCAATCGCCGATTTTCACCGTCCAATTGTTGTCGACGTAGCACGTCAGCGAATTCAGAAATCCGTGAGCTATATGCTTTTTGTGCAAGTATTTCAATCCTTCGACGACGTTTTTCGATATGCAGCATTTCATTTCGTGACTGATTTCGTATCCGCTCTCTTTCAAACATCGATGCAGCGAGCCTTTCTGAAAAAGCTGACGAACAAGATAAAAAGTGTCGGCGATTTCAGTTATTCCGAAGAACACGGCCAAATTATCGTGCTGAAATTCTTTCATAAATTTCGTCAGCGTGATTTTATCGGCGTTCGACCATTTTATGTTGTTTTTAGCGAATTTCGCCAAAATCAAGTTGTTACCATTTCTGTTCCATAAAGCTCGAAATTTATCTCGATAATTGCTCGGCTCCGTCGTTTGAACGTGCGACGTATGCGAGAAACTGTGCGAGACACTGTGCGAAAAGCTCTGATGATGCGACAGACTTTTCATTGACATCGACATCGATTTCGCCGACTTAATCGACATTGTTTCGTCGGCGAAATTCGACATTTCGACGATTTGCTTGAATTCCGCTTGATTGATCAGCCACGAATTTTCCCTAATGTTTTTCATTCGCTTCCAGTAGAAAAAATATCCGGCCATCGCAACGCAAACGAGGAGAGCGAACCCGGCGCTGATTATGATCAGCGTATTCTTGGATGAATCGTTGATTTCGGCTTTTATCAAAGTCGACAAATATTGCTCGTTCATCGATTTCCCCTTGCACGTTATCAACGGTAGGATTGTTCGACTGAGGACAGCTTGAAAATTTTTGGACAGCGAAACTATGTAGTATCCTTCGTTAAGGCTATCAGCTTCCGGTCCGAAGAGATAAGTCAGAAAGCCAACTAATTCCTGCATGGCGCAGCAGGATACATTTGGATCCGTGGTACGATTGACAACTATGTAGGACAAGGTAACGAACGGATACGCGTCTCCGCCTGCGTTATTAACGTTGAAATAAAAAGCGTTGGGAGGAAATACCTTAGCCGCTGCTGTACTCGTGGCTACGGGGGCCGCAGTCGATGATGTGCCATTGCTGGCCAAGGGATTGAAAAGTTTTACGGTTGCTTGCGTACTTGCTACTGAAGGCTCCGTTAATTTGCCTGCTTTGTTGTATATTGATGCGTAGGTTGCTTTCGACAAAACGGCGTCGTATACTGTAGTATAGCCGATGGTGTACGATATCGAGGATACGATCCCCGTTACCCCGGATGCTGTGTTACCGTAATACTCGATGACATTCCTGGGCCATTTTTGGCTTTCGCAACATTCGTCGTCCGGAAACGATGGATCCATGAATGTACCATACGTGGCGTTCCACTGTTGACTTATGGACGACAAAGCGGAGGTAAAAACAAACGTTTCGCTCGACTCTTTGTCCATTCGGGCGACCGGGAGGATGGTTTTGTTAGGTAAAACTATATTCGGATTCAAATCTTGTAAAGATGGATCGTTCCACATTTTGATTTTGCCCGCGTAGATGTCCACTATGCTTTGCGTTGAGAAGCTCAACGCTGTTATTTTCGGCAATCTGAATACGATGGCTAGCGGTCTAAAAAACAAATTTAGCGCTCGCTCGATGTTGCAGCGTGATCATTATAACGATCAAACTTACATCGATTCCACCGGTATCATTAACAGCTCGGGTGCTTGCGCTTGCTGATCGACTGACAAGGGAGATTCAGTTGCGGCGAATGTCAGAACTCGATCAGTAGTACCAGTTACCCGATTCCAAGTGTTCCGTTTGACAATCTTGTTCAATGCTGATGTGCCACTGGTTCGATTATAGACGAAGTTCACAGTCAATGTGGATGCTCTGCTCGCCGAATATCCTGTTTCTGCGTTGAAAAATATTGGACCCATTAGTGAACTACCCTCGCCATAAATTTCTGCATTGGAGTTTCCGCACGTTTGGCAAGATGATAAGTGATAGAAAAATGCTGGGAAATAGACGAAAACGAATTGAAATCTTAGAGATTTAGTGTTCAATGCCGACATTATGCTGCTCCTTCGAGGCAACTTCGACAAGAAGACTTTTCCATGAAACAAATTATTCAACATAATTTAATGAATTGAAATTGTGCAACTATTGTTCAATCAGTTAAGTCTAAAATCCAACGTTTTTTCTTCTTCATTAATTCAGTTTTTTCTAAAAACCCATTGTTATTAAGGATTTAATCAAAAGTTGTTAATATGCTTGTCTCGGTGAATGTCAGTCAGGAAGGCTGTCAAGTTTCACAATTACAATTATAAAAAAATTGTCCTACTAACAAGTCAGCCAATTAATTGAACGAAATAAAAGAAGTATTATTATCTTTAGACATCGTCAAAAATTTAAAATAATAGCCAAATATCCTGATTCACTTCCATAATACAAAAAAGAGAAATACATGCAGAACCTTTGAACCATAAAAGCCAGGGACATGAGACTTTAATATGTGCGTCATTCTAATGACTTGCAATTTTTTCGAAACATGTTCTATTTTCCAAAGATATAGAAGCCGGGACCATGATTAGAAAGTCAAATTGCTGAAGAGAAAGAAGAAATGCCTAATTTTCACGACATAAAAGACAGGGACTTGATAT
>JAQGBA010001426.1:0-15022 GCA_034698125.1 Prionchulus punctatus | reverse complement strand
TTTGCTTCAAGCGTTACTGGGTACCGACGGTTTGCCAAAGCCACAAACTGATGCAGAGTACTTGGCGTTTATGAACTGGATTAAAAATCAGTATGTGTTTCCTTTCAAATCAAAACATAAATCTTCAACTTCAAGAGTGGATTTAAGTTCACTCTCGCAATTACAATTTTTTGTGTAGGTCAATAGCCGATGATGTCTGGTTGGGTGCCACCTGCATTACTATCCCTGTCTTTGGCACTAGTTGCACTTGGAACACCGGACTAATAATACATCCACCAGTTTCTGACGATTACAAAGCACCTCCTGCGAAAACAAGCACAAATTGCGTCCTTGCCAGCAAGTCTTATGGTTACGAATGGATTACACCAAGTACCTGTACTGTTGCGCATACTACAGTTTGCCAACTTCCGCTAAACTGCAATCCAACCGGAGTTACAGGCGATCCTAGTGGAACGGGTACACCATGCTGCCGTAAGGATCACACAGATAGTCTTTATTTTAAAATGAAATTAGTCCACAGTAAGCTCATTTTGTTTCACTATAGAAAGCGTCAATGTCCCAGATCCGCCAACAACTGTCGCAGATCTGCCAACAACTATCGCAGATCCGCCAACAACAAGTATTTTCTAAACATAAAATTAAACGTTTGTATATTGATAATTTTTTGACAACTAGGCACAAAAGTCACTTCAACTACTTCAACAACTACCATTGCTAGTACACCCACAACCATACGGTCATCTTTGACCACTACCATTGCTAGTACACCAACAACCATTCAATCATCTTCGACCACTATTAGTGTCAGTTCAAGCTCACCAATCAGTATCACCACTTCAAGCAGCAATCAAGGACCATGTGTTGACACCACTATTTTGGCTTGTCCAAATGGATATGTACGCGATGATTTGAACAAAATTTGTTACTCGTCAACTCTAATGAGTGGAAACTTTTCTACGGCTCAAGCTGCTTGTCCGCCCAACACTACTAACAACTTGCCTATTTTTCGAAACGCCCAAGAAGCCGCATCGTTCAGTGAAATCATGTAAATTTATACAGTAAACAAAAGTAGTGAGAAACTCAGAATCTTTAACAGATTTACAGGGTTAATCAAAGTTGGGCTCAGGATATTTGGCTTGGTTTAACGCGGCCAGGCGCCAATGAGAACCCAACTGACAGAAACTCATTCAAGTGGTTGGATGGCTCGAGTGTTTATTCGAATGGAGATGGGAATTGGGCAGCTCATTCGCCTGACAACTCTGGTCCCGATGAATATTGCGTGCGGATATATAACGAGCCAGATTACACGTGGGGAGACAAGGGTTGCTATTATATCATGGGTTACGTTTGCCAGTGTCGAACTTGCTCGGGTATCTTTCTCTATCCGTAAACTGCATAACAATTTTATGAAACTTTTTTCATTGACAGTTACCAGTAGTTGCGCTACATCTAAAACTGTGCCTGTTACAAGTACAATAACTCCAGCAACATCTGCAGCCATCGCAACCACTGCAACTGTAAAAATATATTCAACGAGTTCCGCAGGTGCAACTGATCCTTGTTATCTTGGATCGCCACCGCGATGTCCATTGGGATATACTTCGGATGATTCAAATAGGATTTGTTACTCAAATAGCGTTACTAGTGGGACATATTACGATGGAGTAGCTGCGTGTGCATTAGCCAATGCCACATTGCCCGTTTTTCATACTGTTCAAGAATTTAATTCATTCGTTAACGTCATGTAAGTTAAAGTTGTTTTCCGCATTTGCTGTAAAAAGTCAGGAGCCTATTCAGGAAATCAAACTCATGGACAAACGAAGTTTGGATCGGTTTGCGACGATGTTGCCTCGTTGGTGAAGTTAGCGATAGAAATTCGTTTATCTGGTTAGATGGAACGACAGTCTATGGGAATGGAAATGGAAATTGGAAATCCGGCTCGCCAGACAATACTGGTGGCAAGGAATGTTGCGCTAAGGTCTACCCCAGTAATACTCCTTCGTGGGGAGATTCAGATTGTTCATTTGCTGACTCAAGGGTGTACGTATGCCAATATCGAGCTTGCCCACTTACTCCATGTATGCGTTAAAGCTTACTGCTTCACAATTTTCCCAAATTATCTTAACTCTTACAGCATCACCGTGTCCTACTTCGTCCACTTCGTCCACTTCAACGAGAACAACAAGTACTTCGACCTCCACGACACCAGTAACTACGCCAACAACTCTAGCGACAAAAACCCTGCCAAACTTAACGCCTATTTCAACGTCAACGTCAACGTCAACAAGCATTTCCACCAGTTATGATTCATGTCTTGTTTCTGCGAATAAGACTTGTCCCACCGGCTATATACTTGATTCGACAAATTTAATTTGCTATTCGACTCCAACAACTGGAAGTTTCTACAGTGGCACGTCGGTGTGTGCATCATCTGCTAATTTTACGGCTACGTTGCCAATATTCTACAGTCTACAAGAATACAATTCATTTTATCAAATTATGTAATCTGACCACTCAGCGCTTACTAGTAAATAACCTAGATAACATAATTTTGTTTTCAGGCAAACCAATAACTGGACTGATCAGTGGATAGGTTTGAAACGTTGTTGTGTCTCAGAAAATCCGCTGGATAAAGGTTCTTTTTACTGGTTGGATGGCACAAGCATTAGTTCGGATATTGGTTTACAATGGGAATCTGGCCAGCCGGATAATGGAGGTTTAGATCAATGTTGTGTGCGGATATATGAGGCCACTTCAAAATTTGATGATTATGGTTGCTTTTTGTCACAATCGTATGTTTGTCAATATCGTATATGCCCTGTTACTTCAAGTAAGTATTCAATTCATAATTCAACGTTTATCGCAAAAATGTAAAATGGAATTCATAATATGCAAAAACAACAGCGCTCTCCTGCGGATATATCCCGTCTTGGAGTCTTTCATTTTTTCAGCACCAGTAGATAATTGTCCGACATCAACAATTTCTCAAATAGTAACCTCTCCTACTTCATCTACAACAACAGAAACAGTCGCAATCCCTTCACAATCTACAACTACAACAACTTGTACGGATCCATGTTTGGTTTGTACGCCTACCAACTGTCCGCCTGGCTACGTTCCTGATTCTGCGAATGAAATGTGTTATTCGACTCTGTATTCTGGAACTTTGAGCCAAGCACAGTCTGTTTGTACATCGACTTCTTATAATACAACGTTGCCAATCTTTTCCAGCCTGCAACAATACTATTTCTTTTTGCAACTATTGTAAGGAAACATTCGACACTTGCCAGACATATCAACAACGTTTTTTGTTTTAGCAAGAATCAATCAACCTGGTACGCAATGTGGATTGGTATAAGACGATGCTGCGACAGCGAGAACGGCAAGAATAAAACATCGTTCAATTGGTTAGATGGTACAAGTCTTGATTCTAGTTTTTACGGCCAATGGGGTAACGGACAACCGGATAACTATCAAGACGGCGGTCAATGTTGCGTTGGAGTCGTAAGCAATAATTTACAATGGGATGATGCTCAATGCACAAACACATACAGTTACGCTTGTCAATATCGAATGTGCCCTATTACTTCATGTAAAAAAAGAAATTTATGCTTCGTAACTATCTATCAATCAACCTTTCGTGAATGTATTTTTAATATCCAATACGAATTTAGTGTCTGATGAAACCAGGTGTCCTACTTCATCAACTACTTCGAGTACAGGAACGTTAACAACGAGTACATCATATTCTGTCTTGGCCAGTGCAATCCCGACGATAACAAGCCTCGCACCTTCGATCCAGACAATAACAGCTACGACTACGTCCACGTGTTCTGATCCGTGTAATATTTGTTCGTCTAACAACTGTCCGCCTGGCTATATTCCTGACGTGGATAACCGAATGTGTTACTCCACTCCGAAAAGTGGAACATTTTTCGATGCACAATCAGCATGCGCCTCCACTTCGTCTAATTCCACGCTGCCAATATTTTCCAGTCAAAACGAATATGATTCTTTTTTGCAACTTGTGTACGCATAATATAAAGCAAATCCAAGACGAGATATCCACAAAACTGTTTTCACATTTAGGAAAAACAATAACTGGACGGACATGTGGCTTGGTTTGAAAAGATGTTGTGGTACAGAGAATGGCACTGACAAAAATTCGTTCAACTGGTTGGATGGTACGACCATTAACTCAGACTTGGATAACCAATGGGGATCTAATCATCCCGATAACATGGGTGACAAACAATGTTGTACGCGATTATTTAATAACGATAATTACAAATGGGACGATGTTCAGTGTACTACTAATTCATACTATTATGTTTGCCAATATCGAATATGCTCTATTACTTCATGTGAGCATATATCATGCTTAAATGTCATGCTATTTTCAAATTAATGGTCGTGCTTTTCTGTTCAAAACTGAAGTCCAACGCTGTTTCAGTGTCTGATGAATCAAGGTGTCCATCTTCATCGAGCACTGGATCGTCAACCATTACCGCATCAACATTAACTGCAGTCTCACCAACGGCGACACCTTCTGTGAGAACTACAGCGACAATTGCCGCACCTACAATGACAACTTCAACCCTTCAGTCGCTTAGTACTTCAAGCCCAGAAACATTTGGGAGCACATCAACAGTAACGGAAACATTTAGTGCTGACTCATGTTTTGTCCCAACACCCACTACGTGTCCACAAGGATATTATCCGGATCATGTAAACAAAATTTGTTATTCGTATATCAAAGACGGACCATTTGAAGAGGGCCTGGCCATTTGCGGGTCGACGTCTATGCCGTCAACTATGCCAATTTTTCGAAGTATCGAAGAATATGCCGGATATATTACAGTCAAGTGAGAACAAAGAAAGCTTCGCATTGCGTGTTTTTTTAGATTATTTTCTTTCAGAGAAAATAGCCCGTGGAAATCGAAAGAAATTTGGATTGGTTTGAATAGAACTTGTAACAACGGAAGTCCCGGTGGAAAAAGTGTGTTTAGGTGGGTGGACGGAACCACCGTTTATGATGATGGAACTTGGAGTACTGGAGAACCAAACAGCCAAGGCACTGGTGAATGCTGCGTCTCTTTGTATTCCTCCACCTTTCTGTGGAATGATAGAGCATGCAATAACAGTAGAAGTCTTGTTTGCCAATGTCGTTCTTGCTATTCGGATACTTGTAAGTGTTCAAATATTAAACGTTATATTGATATGATGTCACAGATAAATTTTTAGCTATCACCTGCACAGCTCCATGCACAACTGGATACACCTGGGATGCATTCAATTATTGTTACAAGCCCGTTGAAGAACACGTTACATTTGCAAATGCCACTAATAGTTGTCAATCTGAAGTTCCTTCGGCCACTTTGCCGAACCTGAAAAACATTTTCGACTATGACTTATTCGTGAACCTTTTTCAAAACACGTAAACTGGAAATTTCTCTCAACACTTTGTGCTTTCAAAATTAAATTTGTGTTTTCGTTGCAGTTTGAAATATTCTTACAATGTTTGGCTTGATTTGAAATGTAGCTACGACCAAAATGGAACAGATTCATGTCAGTGGGGGGATGGAACCACGTTGACAAATCCAAGATGGATATCTACAAAAACACCCATAAACGGATTGGATGAATGGTGTGCTGATGCGGAAAATGAAAGTGGATTTTCAATAAGAAACGATACATGCGACTCAGAATGGCAATACGCTTGCAGAACTGTTGCGTCGAAACCTGGTACGGATTCACTTTGTAAAAGTCAAGAAGTTAACTGACTCTGCTACTTATACATACAGTTTGCCCAACAACCACAACAACTTTGTCAATGAACAACGACTGCTGTTGTCCAGCAGGATATTTCAGGGATCAGTCGAACAACTGTTACAAGTTTGACGATAACCCTAGAAACGAACAAGATGCTGAAAGTTTCTGCAATAAATACAACTCTACAGTACCTTCATTTCAATCTACAGAAGAGTATTTGAACTTCGTCTCACTTGCGTAAATCCGGAAACTTTACATTGATATAGCACTTCAACTAAATGTGAAAATTATTTACAGAAAGCATCTCAATAAGTACGAACCTCGATGGATTGGTCCGAGCAACTATGGAGGAGAATGGGCTGCTGTTCAGCCGAACTCTTGTACAAGTGGTCAATGTTGCATTGAATATCAAGAAGAGTTATTGTTTCAATGGACGAAAGTAGACTGCACCCAATCGTTAAAAGTTGTGTGCCTTTGTCGAGGATGTTGCACAAGTAACACACGTTTCTTGGTACCACGGTATGTGTTTTTGTTATGATCAACGTTTTATAGGATCAACGACCACTGCGGAAACAAGTACTGCAACAGAATCAAGCATTACAACTACTGCGAAAACCACTACTACAACCGAACCAAGAACTATGACCACTGCAACTACAACTACAACTACAAAAGCAACTACAGCTAAAGCTGCCACTAACGCTGTAGCTGCAACTGCATCTCTATATGCAACAGCAACTAACACTGCAACAAGTGGTCCATCTATTCAGCCAACTTGCACAGAGACTTCAACAACATCAACAGTTACGCCATCCTCATCGAGGATTGCAACAGTAACAACTTTACAAAAAATGCGGCCATGTTTTGTTGGCATTCCTGACAAATGTCCAGCTGGCTATGTAGCAGATGATGTTTCCAAACGGTGCTATTCAGATCTCCGGACTGGAAACTTTCCTTCAGCGAAAGCAGACTGCAATGCCAGCCCGCTTATTGCTACATTACCCATATTTATAACGTTTGAAGAATACGATTCATTTGTTAACATTGTTCTGAAGTAGCAACAAAAACTATTGTCGACCGAACTACGAAATTTGTAATTTATGATATTTGTTGAGGGAAAATATGAAAATTTCATCCGATATTTGGATTGGCTTATCACGAGAATGTAAAAATGAAGATCCACTGGACAGAAAGTCTTTTAATTGGTTAGATGGAACAAACGTTTATTTGAATGGCAATGGTAGCTGGTCCGCAGATGAACCGAACAATTATGACAATAATTCATGTTGCGCTAGTATAAACAACTATCAATGGACTGACAGTTCTTGTTATAGCAACTTTACCTACATGTGCCAATGTCGATCATGCTACACAGACACACGTGAGTTCAATATTATACCGATACCAATACTGATACCGATACCGATATTGATTTGATTCCAATAATGATACTTTCACGCTACCTTTCATAACCTTATTAGGTCCCCTTTTAAGTGATTTTATTTATAGCTGTTACTTGTTCAACTCCATGCCCAACGGGATACCTTTGGGATACATCAAATTTCTGTTACAAAATCATGAATTTCACAAAGGTTACATTCGATAATGCAACACAAAGTTGCAAGATGCAATCGCCTGTGTCCACTTTGCCAATATTGAACAATTACATCGATTTTATTTCATTTGTCAAACTCTTTACGAAGTAAACAGCTGTAAATCAAGGTAAATATTGTTACATATATCTCACAAAATTAATTCATACTACAGCTTTAATAAAAATTTGTGGATTGATTTGATATGTAATAAAACTAATGGAAATGTCACATGCCTGTGGGGTGACGGAACTTTAATGACAAATGGCCATTGGTCTGTCTATAATCAGCAAATCAACAATGGCGATATAAAATGTGTCCAAGCTGAAGACAATGACACGTTTGCGTGGATATACGAAAGTTGCCTTGATCAAAAGTATTATGCGTGTAGCGTACCAGCAAGCGATACTTGTAAGCTGTCCATTGCAAAATTATGCTTGCTTTTACACAAGTTACACTATTTTTTGTACAGATTGCACTCAAACTTCTACCCCTATAACATCAACTGCAGGCTGCTGTGAATGTCCTTCTGGTTACCATGGTGACGCCTCTGGCAACTGTTACATGTTTGTGGATAATTTATTGGCGAACGAAACGGATGCTGAAGAACTATGCGCAAACAGCGTCCCATCTTTCAGCACATCATTACCAATGTTTGAATCATCCATTGAGTATTGGAACTTTGTCAGTCTTGCGTAAATCCTTATTAAATGTATTCTTTTCTAAAACATCCTATCTACAGTTTATTTGACGTTTCAGAAAGTTTCACATCAAATATCAGTCTGGCTGGATTGGAATGAAAAGAACTGGCAACATGACAACGAGCTTCCTTTGGAACAACAACGAAACTGTTTACAATCCAGGTGAATGGGGACCCGATCAGCCGTCATTTTCGGACGGAAACCAGTACTGTGTCCAATACAGACAAGAATTTCAATTCTTCTGGAATGATTGGTACTGTTACGACGACATTGCCGTTGTATGCCAGTGCAAAAATTGTTGCCTTGGTAAAGATACATCCGGAATCCGCTATACTGTTGTTTCAAATTGTCGGTCTCCTTTTAGTAATGACAACAACGGCTCCTTTAACAACTGTTTCCGACTTGTCTGCAGATCCTACAACTGCAAGTGCAACTACAACACGTGACCCAACAACTACAGCTTCTTCGACTTCGACGACAAGAAGTTCACTCGCTTCTTCTTCTCCGGATTCATTGACTTCAACAACAACTATTATCTTAAGTTCTCCAACGAACACAGCTACAATAGGAGAAACTTCATCAACCACACCTATCATTTCAATAGCAAGTACCACTAGTATTCCTACTTCAACGACTTCAACATCAATATTAGCTGATACATCATCAACGACAACAACGTTCTCTCCTACTGATTTAACAACTGATAGCAAGAGTTCTTCTACCATAGAAACAACAACTGCGGGTTTGTCACATTTTATAACATAATAATGGAAATATTAAGTTGTTTTGTTTTGCAGACAAGTCAACTGTTTCCGTAAACTGTTGGGACTCGACAAAATGCTCGTGTCCACAAGGATACGTAAGCGACACAAATGAAAACTGCTACAAATTTGTGGACAAAAAAGCGTCAAAAAATGATGCTCAGTTGTTTTGCGAAAATGACACAAGCGGTGAACACACGCCGTCTTTGCCAGTATTTTCATCATCAACTGAATACTGGAAATTCATCGATCTTGTGTATAGCTTTCATCAAATTAGTGTTTGATAAAATTTGTATATTCAAATTTCTCTTTTTGCAGCAAATGCCTAAATAAGAATGTTCCCCAATGGATTGGAATAGACCAGACGCAAACAGAATTTCTATGGATAGGGGGTCAGCCCGTCTATACCCCGGGTGACTGGTTATCTGCTCAACCAACGTTAGTCCGCAAGAAACGCACTGGTCCTAAAGATTATTGTAAAAAGAAGTGCAAAAAGAAACCGTCGTGTAAAGGCAAGTGCGGTGGTAACGGGGGTGGCAAAACGAAATGCAAAAGCAAAAAAAGCAAGAAGTCTGCGGCATGTCAAAACTTCACAATGAATCCAAATCAAAACGCCGACTCAAGCAAAATTACAACTCAAGCCTCATTTTCGGGTTTGTCCTCAACCTTGACCTCGACTACAGTATTGACCCCAACCCCATCACCCTCAATGTTGACCCCGACCTCAACAACACCTTCCGTCACTTATGCGGCCCCAGTTGCTGCTTCCTTGTTGACTATGACCTCGACACCTGGTCAAAATACAAACTCCATATCAGCTGTGCCGTTAGCCAAATTGAAAGCCGGTAGCTATTGTGTCCAGTATGGCCCGAACACCAATTTTGAATGGAACACCACTTCGTGCTCTGATACAGCCAGCTATTTCTGTCAATGTCGTCAATGCTGCAAAAGTAAGACCCGTGCAACATTTCTATGTTGTTGGATTAACTGCTTCTCAAATTGGTTTTCAGCTTCAACAACTTCTGAATCGGACGCTTTGACATCGGAAACGAGCAGTGGTTCTCCAGCAACACCTGTGCAGACAACGGACACGTCAACATCAACGTCATCAACGACCTCTTTGACTTCAACCAATTCTGTTTCTGTTCCCATAATTGGAACTCCATTGTACTACCAGCCTTCTACTTATGCAGCAACTGCAACAACCACAACTACAGCAACTACAACTACAACTGATAGGTTAGTTTCAACTCTAGTGGACGCTACTTCTGTCGTCTCCAATGCAACAACTACTACAAGGCACGAGATCGCAAGTTCGCCAGAAACGGATTTAAAAACATCTGCTATTTTTACAACTGTCAGACCATTATTTGCTGAATCAACCAATTCTATCATAACTAATGCTGATCTTACAAGTAAGTGAAAAGCAAACAAGATACCACATGTAATGCAACTGCACACCATTCACTGACCATTGTTATTTATCATCAGATTCGTTGTTCGAACGATGCATCATGAACAATCTTTTTTGAAGCAATTAGTTTTGAAGGTTTCCTTTTTAGACCCTTCAACAACAATAGCAACGAAGGTCACAACTCCCACTAAGACGACGCTGACTACATTAACATCAACTACATCGATAACCCCAAGAAGTAAATAGCTAAAAATCTTCATGTAAGAATTTTCTATTGCTACATTCTTACTCCTGTAGTGCGAACTTGTGAAGAACTGCTGCCTATGCTACCGCCGAACTTCCCAAAGGACTTTTTGTACTTCCTTTGCCCATTTACAACAATGTCCTCAGTTTATGATTCCACTGCAGAACATACTTCTTCATTTGCAGTATCAAGTACTTCAAGTGTTACATATTCTCATTTTAATGGTAGACTCCTGAAACTAAGTTTTGTCTTAAGTTCAGAGGCTGAAGATTTTTTTTAAGGTTCAGAGGCTTCAACTGTCGAATCATTGGAATCGTTAAGCAGCATTATCCAACAAAAAACAAGTAACCACTTTACCTTAAATTACTAAAGTTTTAATCTCGTAATTTTGTCGTTGTAGGTCCAATATTGACATTCTCTCAACATCAGACTAATTTACTTGCTTCAAGCACATCGACAAGAACGTTGAAAGGTAAACTTTTTAATAGAAATTGTTTCCATGAACTGTTATTATTGGAGTTTTAGAACGAACTTGTGATGAACTGCTACCAATGTTGCCAGCCGATTTTCGAAGAGATTTTCTTTTCAAGCTGTGTCCTTTCACGACAACAGTATCGTCAGTGGTCGAAACTTCTTCCAGTGCAATATCTTTGGAAAGCATTTCTCAACAACATTCAAAAGAATTGTCAATTGCTGAAACATCATCGGCGGCAATGCCCTCAGAATCAATTTCGCAAAAAACGACAACTGCAAAGATTAATACAGGTGAATTTATTCTAAATTTATGACGCTTCTTAATTGTTTCCAATTTTTACGAACAGTTGAAATCCCGTCTACACGTACATTTGTGTCAGAGCAACCATCTTTGATAGGAACGGATGTCGATATATCTACAATCAATCCAACTTCGGAAAAGATCTCATCCGAAGAACAACCTTCAACAACTGTGCAACTGCAAACTACTGGTATTCGAAACGTCGCAGAGACTGGTTCAGATAGAAGTTCATCACCTGTGCCGACTAAATCGAGTGAACCAGAAAAGTTGACTGCAACCCCTACAGCTACCGCGATACAACTACATTCAACTACGACTGGAATAGAGATTTATAATTCACAACTATTGACAAGCACAGTTAGTTCACTATCATTGACTGATTCAGACATCGAGAGTAGCACGATGGAAACAGAAACAGTAACTATGATGCTTAAAACCGAAAGATTACCTGGTGAAACGACCACCGAAGTGGATGAAACAACCTCGAAACAATCGACATCAACGACGAATATTTTTTCGTCTTATGAAACACAGTCCGACACAGCTTCATTTCCAATAACAATAAAAAAAACTTCATCAAAAGACAGCATGCCAATAACAACCTTGTCAACACAAGAAACAACAATCACAGTGGAAGAAACACATATAACAGCGGAAGAAACACATGTTACTACAAGAGAGCTTGAAGATCTGGCTGCTGACGCATCTGTCCAACACGCTACTACTACAATTTCTGTTCATCCATTGGTTACAACAAGTTTACATCAAAATAATTGGCTAACAAGTAAGATCTTTAGCAAGCTAAGTCCTTCCAATAGCTAATCGTTCATTTCAAGGTACAAAATGGATTAGCGATGAACAAATTATCAACGAATATTCAACTGAAAAGAACAATTTACCAGCAGCTACTATTAATGACTTACCATCAACAGTTGGGGTGTCAACACAAAAAGTTCAAGACATTTTTGCAACCAAAGCAACAACTGAACAATACGATTACCAAGGTACAGTTCGATTCAAACAACAAGTTACAATCTACTTATTGTTTTTTTAGATGAAAGTTCAACAGGTAATACTGGTGCTTATTACCAGAGCAACAGTAGTACTACGGGCAAGACAGACTTCCCATACAAATTAGGTAGACACAACAAAATTAATTTTTGACATTTATTTAACATTTACATGCCTACTTCAGATTGTGTCTTGTCTCTATGGAGCAGATTCTCATCGTGCTCTAAAACTTGCGGGAATGGAATACAAATTCGCACTCGTGATATTATCAGATCACCAGGAAATGGTGTACAGTGTAAAAATATCAATGAAACTATAAGTTGCAATCTTCGAAAATGTGTAAGTTAAACAATTTTAATTTGAATCAGAATCTGAATCCGATTCAGAACCCAAACCCGATCCCGATCCCAGTTTCAATACCAATCCCGATTCCGATTCCGATTCCATACCTGATCCTCATGTCTGTCCTGATCTCGATCCAAATACTGATCCTGATCCTTATCCCGCTACCAATTCCTCTCTCGTTTCTAATCCCTCTCTGGATTCTGATCCTGATCAATATTCGGATTATGATCCCAATACCAATACTGTTTCCGATCACTATAATTAACATTTTGATCATACCGGTATCTGTATCCCGATCTCAATCACAATGGAAATCTTAATCGTGAATCCTTAACCTTGATTTCTTTTTATCTGTTATAGAGTCGTTTGACAAAGTTGGAAAAAGATTTTGTTACTGTTGCTGGTTGGATTAGTTGTGTGACATTTCTCATACTCATGGCCATTTGCACAATTACATTTTCAGTATTATGGTAAAACCATTCTTCTTCTCGCTTGTAAATTATCTCTAACGGAACCCTTTTAGGTTTCAAAGTAGATTGCTCGATTCATCGGCTATGTCGAGTGAAAGGTTTCTACATATGGGATGCGAAGTTAACTTATTATTGGCTCATGTCTTTGTTTTAACTTTAAGAAACAAAACCCAGTGGGAAGTAAGTACTGTCATTTGCAGTGGTTAATAAATTTTCACAATCGTTAATTTTAGATACCATGCAAAATAGCCGCCGTCGCAACACAATATTTTTTCTTGTCTAGTTTTTGCTATCTCGCTTTAGAATCAATTCAAGCTTATTCCATTTGCACAAATGTTTTAAATATAGGAGGATTTTTTAAGAGAAAGGAAAATTTCTACTATGCTCAAGGTAAAAATTCGCAATCGAGTTACTGAGAAAATCCTCCCTGTTTTTTCTTGCAGGAGCACCAGCTGTCTTCACAATCATCAGTGTCATCACGTCCCATGACCATTTAACTTCTGACTTTTCTTGTTGGCTAAACATTCAACATCCTATTGCTGGGCTAACTGTTGGCCCAGCGATGATACTTTTTGTAATAACTGCTGTTACTACCGAAGCATCTTTAAGTTACTACCATAAAACGTATCCGACAGTTAGTAAACTTCAATGGGTATCTGCATCGTAAGTTTGCTGTTTATTGACTGTCTACAATACTAAACACAAGTGCTTCTCTTTTTTAGCATCTGCAGAAAAGGTTTGGTGTTCATAATGCCACTAACTTATATATCATGGTCATTCGGCTTTTACGCGACATTTCATGAAAATGTCTATTTGTATGGAATTGTCCTGTGTTTGAACGTTGCACTTGGCGCAACAATTTTCTTTTTCCATTTGTTATCTGATCAAGATGTACGGTATTTAGGATCTCATTTCAAAATCATTTAACATTTACATTTTGCATTTATCCTAATTTTTTAGCTCTATAAATTAATCTTGAAATTGTGGAAGTGTATTTCAAGAAGTAAATGAAGAAGCTACTTCGCTCTGCTAGAATTCTAAACTGAATATATTTTAAACGTTTTTAAATGTATATTTTGCTAACTTACGCTAAATTTAAAATTAAATACTGAACTATGTTCAATCACGAGCCTTACATTGGGCCGTTCACTGTTGCAAACGTCAGAACACTACCGAAAGAATGATTTAAATGTACGATGGACAACATGGTTTGAACTACTTTCAGTTTTAAACATTTAAAAACAAACATTTATTGGGCGAATATCATCCAAAGCATAGCGTATTTTCTCATAAATAGCGGCTCCCATCAGCAATGAACACCCCACCCCGCCCCACCCAATTTCAATAATAATTCAAATGGAAGATATTTCATTTCACAGAAATACTTTGCTTACACAGGGTTTTATTTTTAATGTAGAACCCTCAGAAAGCTCCCTTAGTATTGGAAGCTTTATGATAAATCACGCCATGAAATCTAATTGAAGTCAAAAATGTATTTATTATGTTACAAAGAGCAATAAAAGCTTAAAATCGAAATGCGTGCTCACACTAAAAAAGTTTCGATACGATCTTAAAACGTCTTCACTGCGAGCTTTTGTCGAAAAAATCACACATAGTCTGCCCAATTTGTTCGTTGGCACATTTTACATGTTAATTTTGCTCATTTCACATGCTTTTCTATAAAATATTGGATCATTTAAAAAACGTTGCACAACAACAAATATGTGATAATATATTATTTAAATTATACATTAAATCGGTCATTGTCAAAGGTATCTATTTTATATTACTGTATAATGTAATTGTAAATTCAGTACAATAAAATATTCTGTACAACTTGAGTTGATATAATGAAATATTTCGAGGGGTGGACTGCAAAAGGGCGTAACTGCAGTTTTGGGCGAAATTGAGTTATTCATACCTATATAAAGGGCGTA
>JAQGBA010001425.1:0-15052 GCA_034698125.1 Prionchulus punctatus | reverse complement strand
ACAAAGAAAAGTGTTTCGTAAAAATACAGTATACAACCGTTGCAAATTACAATACAATTACAACGCCAGCTCCACACAATTTTACAAAACAGTTCAGCAGTTCATCTCGGCTATCTGTAGGGATTCTACACCCTTATTTTGTATTCTTTTAATTTTGTTTAAATTCATTTTGTATTCGCATTTATTCTCATTCGTATTTTGTTTCAGTATTCAAGGCATTCAGCTTTTGAAAATCCATCTTTAGAAATGAACGGACGGTGATTCCTTACTTCACCGGTTTCGCAAGAGAAAATGTCGGCGGAGGTGCATCGTCGGCGTTGAGTTCGCTTCTGAATCGTACAAACGCTCTGTTTGGAGCTAAAGTCTTATTGGCATACTAAAGTGCGCGCGTTAAAGGTTTGCGGTGTTTTTTATACAGTTTAAAATTTACAATATTTCTTAAACATGTTGTAGTATGTTGTGTTGAATTCAATTCTATATAACATAATAAAAAATCGCTTGGAAAAATTCAAAATTGAGCGCTTTATCGAACTATTAAAATTTAAAATTGTTATGTAAATATCGCAAACGATAAGGCGCGCGCACTATTTTTTTTAGTATCTGTTAAAGGAATAAAACAACTCTGTACTGTATACGTCTCAAAAAACGGCAAAGAACATGTTCATATTTCTCTTATCAAGCAGTGAAAAATGATCTTTATTTACAGTTAAACATGCTGCAGTGCCATTTCACATAAGATGTACTTATAGTCCGGTACCATTTTTTTACTCTCGGGGCATCATACAAAATAAAATTAAGTTTGATAAACGATCGGTGAATGCCGAGGAATAATGGGCTTTCGACATTCACAACCATCTCCGAAACGAGTGATTAAATGTTTTAGAGAAATTCGTTTTTTTTTATAACGAAACCGATTTGTCTTGCTTTGCGATGAAACATCTCATAAAAAATCTCTTAAAGAATCTCGCTATTTCAGCAAGAGAATTGATAATACGGTACTGGAAATGCTATTTCGTATAGAGATAACATATCGCGATAATTGTATTGCCTCACCCAAAATGGTTATAAATGTTAGATAAAATGTCATTGGATTATGTTTCAAATGCTTATTCACGTCGTTGTCGGTTCGGTGCAAGATTTCAAAACTCTCATCGGTGAGTTTTATGTATGTTCCAAGTTTACTCGATCCCATCGACCAGTTACAATAGTGAACCGTGAAAAGTTGTTGTGGGAAAACTACCGATATTCTTATTTTCTCTAACTAACGGTTCACTTATCCATTCTTACATGAACATCCATGATCCCTCGAGATTTCGGCGCAAAACTGTTCACCAAATATTGAAAAGGTTGATGAGTTTTAAAATGGCGGCGGATCATATGAAAGGCCATTTTTGTCCTTGTCCCTCGCGAATACATTTGTCATCACTACCAATTTAGTTTAGGAGATAATTTCGTTCCGAAACGAAAACGAAAAAGTTTGTTTTGCATACCAAAAACAATGTTAGCAAAAGCTGCCATAATGAAACAGGCGATGAGTTTTTTCTTGCAATATTTTAAAACGTTCAACCTTCGGGAATACGAGCCGTCTAGTTTAGGAAAAGACTCCATTTTGCGTTCCAGAATGAATTTACCTATTACATTTTGGTGTTAGGTAGTTATTTTATTCAAGCCAAAAACGAATTACTTGGTGATTTTCGAGAGAAATGAATTTTTTTCGCGAATTTACTGGTAAGGAAAAATGGCTTGATATGAGAAAGCGTCGAAACGTTACGAATATCGTTTCGACTTCACCGTACTATTTTCTGTTGTATTTAAATAATTATAAACGCCGAATTCGTGTGAATATTTTGATAAGCATTTTTCTAAATATTTTCAGTAAGTGCAGACGCTTTTCGTGTCGCAGTTGTTTTTTACTTTGTTTGAAAACGTTCCGTCTCCATTTTCGTCCATTACGAATAAAAACAAGCTGAAAACAGAAGAAAACTATAATCTAATAAAAAGGTGTCCCGCCGTTTGCTGATTTCTCCATTTTGTCTATCATAAGTAGCATTAGTCAAGATTCTAAATTCGATCAAAGATATATTCCTGAAGCTTCCCCACTGAATTTAGAAAGCACTATACATTTTTTTGTCTTTCACATTTTCGAAGAATTTGTTCGTGATTTCTTTCCTTGTCTGATAAGAAGCTCTTAGTTTCTGTTTTTTGATAACTTCTGTCGAATTTCATGTCGAACTTTGGAAAAATAAGAGATTTAACAAGTAATAAAATAAGATGCAATTTTTTGCTCTGATCTTTCGAACTTAGTTTCTTACTTACTTTCATTAATTCATTTCTTACTTTCAAGCGAAATTATTCGCACAAACCGTTTTTATTAAGTCAAGAAATCGAGTACAGTGTGAATAAACTAACTTCATTAATTCATCGTCGAAGCTATCACGTTAAACGACTTTGTAATTGTATTTATCTTCGCAGGTACCAAACAATTTGTATTACAAACGCTGGCCTTGCTTAAAACAACTACAGACGAATGAAAGTTGCTGCTTTTATATTTTATTCTTTATTTGCTTTCTTATAGTTTTGATTAGTGTGTCCATTTCTACCGCACGTTTTAAAATCATTTTCACAATTAATTTCGAGAGAATGCTTACATTAATGAGAACAAAATCTTTTTGTTTCTTAGCCAAAAAGTTTTCTAAAATTACATTTCAAAGAGTTCGTTTTGTTTCTTTGATTATATATTTGGATAAAATATTTTCTTATCCTTTTTCTGTTCCAAGGGTTAGACGTTGAAGGATTTACATTTTTTCGAAAGGCTGTGGAA
Organism: Prionchulus punctatus; assembly: GCA_034698125.1. Classification (NCBI taxonomy): domain Eukaryota; kingdom Metazoa; phylum Nematoda; class Enoplea; order Mononchida; family Mononchidae; genus Prionchulus; species Prionchulus punctatus. The sequence goes on along the minus strand of JAQGBA010001425.1, from coordinate 12,231 downwards.
TAATTAAATGAGTCCTTCCAATAACAAAAACGGGCCGAAATAAGATTTTTTCATGTCCTTTAGCGAATCTAAAAACTGCTGCGTTTGACGGATTTCAAAACGTGTAATGTGTATGTAGTCCACGAATAATCAATGCTTAATTTAAACATTAGAACTTCAACAAGCTAATTAGCTCGAGGCTCAGGTGCTACTACGCTTGTGCACTCTCGGAACCGACGGAGAAATAAAATTTATTAAGATAGCGAGAGAAAAAAGGGATATCACATTCTGCAGTTCCAAAGTTGTTACCCTCTGGTTGTTTCGTCGACTCTGTAATTTCTCTAATTTCTCTTTTCGTCCTCCTTCCCGAGTACACATATTGGGATCTGCAGCAATTTTATCTCACCGTAAAACATTATGTCGACTGGTTTTTAGTCGAAAATATAATTTGCCAAAGAAAGAAAACTCTCTTCTAAATTAGATGTTGCAAATTTTGTTTGCAATTACGACACCCAATGCCGCTGACCGTGGTCACTCTGCTAAACTGAATGGTAAACTGCAATTGCGCATACTTTTTCTTTTTAACGAGAGTTTTATGTTCCAGATATTATTTTCCATATATTTTGGATAACAGTTAAAAATAGTTATAAAGTAATTTTAGTATGGTCATTGAATTTTGCATGAATTTTTTCACTATGCTCATTACCGTTGGATATGTAGAAAGGTCTTTCAAGTAAAGCATTATAGCTTTAATTATTTTCTTCTGGAATTAGAATTTTTATTTAATTTCGGTTGTTCTCCTGATAGGTATCTTTTGTTTTCGACTTTAATTTCTTAATTATCCAATTAATTTCGTTCGCATTCATTCCAGAATAAATTAAAGGAAAGCCGTATCGAAATTTATTTTTTCAAGTTATTTAATTAGCCTAACTAAAATAACTCGAATCTTGGTTGTTTTTTTTTCTTTCAAGTTTCAATACAAGTTTTTTCTTTCAAATTGAAAATTGCGATTTCAGCAATTTTTAAACACACTTTCATCATTTTCTATTGTATTCTCTTTGTGACTCGATTTATTGAGTGAAAAACAAATTTATGAGACTATAATTGCGCCACCGTTTGTTTAGTTTGATAACAAAAATTTTCAATTTTATTCTCCAACGGAATAAACGGAACCGCGGTGCCTTTAGGGGCAATCTACTGTGATTGCAACACTTTGAAGTTCGATAAATGTAAGAAGAAACGCTATAGCAGAATGAAAATGGAAATGTGACCATCAAAAACGTACGTACGAGTAAAGTGCGAGTCGATGTCGTTTTATAGTCGGAATGAGCTAAGAATTACAATCATTCAATGATTATTTTTTTCTTTATTGTTTGAATGAATTACCTTATGGATTAAAGTCCGTTTTCGTTTCTCAAAGTGTTTACAGTCATATAATAGCTTAAATGGATCTATAAAAGTACATTTGGGTTGTTTTTTTTGAAAACGTTGACTTTCATATAAGTCATTTCTGAACAGTTCTTACCATTTTCGTAAAATTTTTTGGTCTCCTGAAGAGTTAAAAAAAATGGCAAATCAGCGTCGGGCAACAGCCACTTTCGGTTTACTGACCGATGCAACGCAAAAATTCATCGTCGGTACATTAAGAATTACGACGAATACACTTAACGTTTCATCCCCAGATGTAACTGCTAATCGCCGATTTAGCATACCTGCGATTACGAAAACGGAAGAAAATTCGTCTAAATGGCATTTGCCTCATGCTTTAGATCCGAGCAGAGACAGTACACTAACGTCCGTTCATCGGTTGATTAAAGCGAAAGAAAGAATAGCTGATAGTTACAAACGTATCAAAGGATCTTTCAAAGAATTGCAAGATAAATATGTTACAACCAAAGATACATTAAACGTCATACAACGGTATTCTGATATGAAACGGATGGTGAAACAGGTAAAAAGTGAGAAGCCTATCAATGAAATTGGTTTAGATCTCGAACGATTAGTTCGAGAACTCTATTTTAGTTCTTGCAAGCTAAGTTTCTAGCTCTATTTTAATCTCTTTCGGAAATGTAGATGCAGATTTCCGTTTACAAGTGTAACGACCATAACCTTGTATTACGATGTATTTCAACTTCAACAATTACCTAACTTTCTATTATATATAAGGCGAACCATCCTTTCTGCACTGTTTTTGTTTTCTCGTTTAAAATCAAAAAAAAACAATCACGTTTTTTCGTTTAATTTGCGGAAGTTTCCTGAAGTTTTTAACTTAAAAATTTTGATGGCTTTGTCGAAAATCGTTTTAGAATTTGTGCCATTTCATAGAATAAAAAAAGAACACGACCATCTGTTAACATCGATTCGTTTTCCCAAAAGGAAACGAACGTTTGAAGTCTTTTTATAACCTACACGAATTTACCCAAGCAATCCAGATTTAAGCATCCCATGCTATTCGTTATCATGAATATTTGTCAAATCAAGATTTCTTTGTAAAAAATGTATAATTTCAAAATTACTGCCAATAAATAAAAATCAACTCGCGGAGAGAAGATTTCGATCCTCCAACTGAACTTTTTTTTTTTATTTGAAGGTCCAGAATTTGAAACATTTTTTTCCTTCTCTCTAGGTGGTAGTGCTAGAAAAACAGTATTGGATTTTGATCGACTTGCCAAAACAAGAACCTTCCGAAACTCAAACGGATTATATAACAAGGTTTGTATATGAGGGTTACTTCCTATGAATACAGTCTTGTACTTCTGGAAAGCTTATTTCTTAATGTATCCTTGTTCTGTTTTTATTGTTTGGAGGCGTTTTCTAAACACACTACTGTAATTTACTTTTTTTAAACAGAATTTTCTTTTTAGGATGTTAAATTGTTTAGATCAACGTTTATCCGATGTAACTACGCCTTCCATAACAAAAGTCAGCGGTATCGCGAATCTTTTTGGTGGATCTGCTCATCTTACTGATAAAGCTCGAGATGCTTCCCTTATCGAACAACTAAAATGTATGATAGTATATATTTTGACGATATATAGACTGGTGATATTGACTTATATATTTCCTATTTCATTTATTTGTTCGTGAACTTTAGCAAAGTCGACGGAAGAACTGCGAAAAGATAGTACACTTTTGCAAAACGATCTTTTCAAATTAATGAAAAAATATGTTGCATTGCGCGGATTAGCGACTAATCTTCGGATAGCATTCGACGAGTCAAAGATTTATCCCATGGTGCCACGTTACAGCATGTTGAAAAAGATGATTAAAGATGTATTGCGATCGCCGTCCTTTATGGACGTTTGTCATGAAATGGACGATTTTTGATTATTAAAAAAATCAAAAAATGTGAAACATAGCTGAAGGCTATTCGAAAAAATGATTTTTTTAATCGTTTTGTAGTCTATTTGAGCAATATTCTCATGATTTTTCGTACGTTAAAAGTATTAACAAGGTCGTTTGTCCTCCGCTTATCTGTACGATTGCTCATTAAAGTATGTATGTATTATTTGTGCGCCTCGATAAATTATGATTTTGGTTTGATTTAAATAATAAAGTTGACGAAAAATTCGCAGCAAAGTAGAAAATTTTGATAACGATCATTTCCATTTTAATGTGATTTTTTGTGATTTTTAAGTAAATATATGCACTCGTTGATCGAAAATAAAGCGTTTGTGCATATTCATTACTAATAACGTCTAACATTGCCTCGAGTGGTCGTTTTTGGCGTTTCGTTGTTGTTTTGTGTTGTACATCATTATCATGTCCAGTCCGTCGCATAAATTGAATGGAAACCGAAGTCACGATGGTAATTCAGCAAGTAAGCTGAAAATAAAGAAAAACGAATCGATTAACGCCAAATCCAATTCGAACGTTTCATCGTCTCAAGCTGGAAGTCACGTTTCGCATGGAACCAAAAAACTAATTAACAAAGGTAACGCCCCATCGTCGCGTGCAACTAATTTGCCGAAAAGCGTCGAAATCGGTCAAAATCCGCAACAAGAAAATTCAAACTTAATACAAAGCTCACGTAACAAAGGTTCCATTAATTCGCCGTCACCGTCGCCTGGGACTTCAAAGATATCCGTAAATTCATTCGCACCGATGAAAAACGTTAAAATCATTCGAAACAGACAACAAGAATCGTTTCATCAACAAAAGTTACCGTCTCTGCAAATGAAATCGGCTTTGAAAGATCGTTCGGCTGTTGCGTCAGTTAGTCGCGTTTCGGCAATACAATCGAATAAGGGCAGCCGTTTTTCCGTAGAATCAGTTTCCGTCGGATCGGGTTCCGTTCAAATTGAAACGAAAAAATGTATCACGATGAAATGCGTGTGTTTATCTCTACTGGTTTTATTTCTCACAATTGTTACCGCTGGCGTCGTCGTTTACTTATTATTTATGGAATTTGACGAAGCTACAGCAACATCGACTGATTTTACCTTTTCGGAAAATCCTACATCTTACACGGACGAATCAAATTTTGCTTCAGTTACCAACGAAACAGCTGAATTTGAAACTACTCAAACCCCAGCGAATGAGAGTGTCGACTTAAATAATACTATAACGTTAATCTCGTCGGCGATTAGTAAGATAAAACAAACTATGAAAATGTCAACGATCGAACAAGTGAAATACAAGACTATTTCCGCTAGCGTAAGTCCAAGGTTAAATGCGAATTTGACAACCAAAAAAACGATTGGAAGCAAGACAAAAATACCTGCAAGAAGTACATTTGAAAAAAAGACAATTAATTAACGTCAGTATCAAGATCGAATTCATCAAAGTATACGCATTTCAATGGATAATCGTTACCAAAGTTGGATTCAAGGAATCAAAGAGAAGTAGTTTGGCGATTAAAATTATAATATTGTATTAATTAAATGAAAGTTATCCTTAAAATTTAATTTATATATTTTTTTTGTTTGTTTCCAGAAATAACTTCATTTCAGAGCAATTTTCAATAAGTGCTTTTCTCTAAAACATTGCAAAACAGCAGAAACGTTTCGTTACATTTGCTTGAAAATAAGAAACAAATGAACGCGCTTTATGATTCTGAATACATACAAATAGGCATTTTCATTTGCAAAATTCACGTTTCACGGTGTAAGACATTTTATTCTATAAAAAGCCGCGCAGTCGGTTAGTTTGTGTCCTGTTATTTTACTGGTATTAAAGGTGCGCCTTCATTAGAGGACTTTGAGAGAGAAATACGGTATGATTTAACTGCAAATAAAAATAACGAAAGCAGTCTCGAAATACATTGAAAACTTGCTCTTTTACAATTCGTTACTTAGACTATAATTCTTACACAATCATGTTACAGTAAAATTATCGTTTACATTATTTCCCCTCTTAAGTCGGTTTTGTTTTTGAGGTGACAAATTTACTTACGTGTTTCTAAAAAAAATGTCTTTAGTACCCAAGAAAGGTGCTTCAGATAAAAGCGTTGGTGCAACTCCTGCCTCCAAAAAATCTACAGTAATTACCGCATCGCCTTTGACCGCTTCACCTCCTGCTTCCGCCAGACCATCGTCCCTGGATGCTTCGACAAATTCGCCGGCGCCGCCGCCGAAAGTCAAAATGGTAGCCGTAAAAGAGAACGCAAGCATGTCTTTTCCGAAAATGACGAACCGAAATGTTTCCGAAGCCGGGTTGCAAACGCCGCAAATGCAGTAGGCGATAAAAGATCGAACGGAAGGATTGACCGAACAATCGAATTATTCGCAAACGGGACAACTTCAAAATCAGCCTCAAAACGAACCAGGAAAAGTTTCGAAACAGTCGAATTTTAAAACGAAGAAAGTGCAGGAAAAAATGAAACCGTGGAAATTTTATTTGATTTTGGAGATCGCCGTCTGTGTTGCTTTCACAATTACTTTGGATATTATCTTATACGCTACTGGAATCTTTGATAGCGACGAATCTACGATTACAACATTAGCTACGAAACCAACGGCGATAAGCGATACTTCTATTACTAGTCCGACCAGTTTTATTTCGTTACCGACGTAAAGTTCGACCACTGATGAATCATTCAATGAAACGTTTTATTCATCGTCAACTGCATCACCTGCAGCTAGTTCGCCTCCAGTTCCATTACCGTCTTCAACGAGAATCGAAGCTACAACCAATTCGTCAGACTCCGATTCCGGATAAATTGTCGTAAATCGTAGATTCGCTCAGTTAAAATTCGTCAAATTCTTTTATCACTAAAAATTAAGGCTTTTCTCGAATGTAGTTGATACTTGTATAAAGCTGCTGTATGACTTGTAAATGAGATATTAGTATCATGTTTTATACTTTTGTGTGTGTTTATTAATTTAGTAACTTTAATTTTACTTTACGTATTCTTAAATAAAACGTTACAGGTAATTTGGTGTCACGAGTTTCTGAAGCGATAAAATACTGCATACTTGGAACTTTGATCGACAAAAAACAAGTTGGTTGTTATGAAAATGTCTGTCAAAGTTTTAGATTAGTTTTTTGTAAGTTTTACAAGACCTAAAGACATACAAAAAATGTTTTTCCTGAGTTTACCAAAAACATGAAAAAGTCAAAACAAAAATTAGAGCATGTACAATAAACGAATTGCACTAATTACATTTTTCTGCCAGATTAGAGACTTCAAGGGCACGTCCATTCAATGTGTGTCCTTGAACGTTTGTTTATTTGTAAGGGGCTGTTTTGGACGCCAAATTTGTCGGTGGCGAAACTTTTTCTGTTGAAAAGGGTTTCGCATTGTTGACCGTTCGAAAAGTTGTCATTAATCCAGTACGAAATTCGACTGCGAAACGTCACTATTGGTTTGGTTGTTGTTGTTGTCGTTTTGGCGTTGACAAAGTCTCATTCAGCCGAACTATGAACCATACCATTTTTGCCTATGCTGTACTATACTTTGTACAAATTTGATTCGTTACTGTATGATTCGTACTTTGTACAGTAACGAATCAAATATTTCGTGTATTAACCGTGGTGCCGTAGCTCTGTACTTGGACGTGATTTAAAAACCGACCAAATTCCAACGCCGACGAGACACAAAGTGTGCAAACTCCGGCTTCGTCCGAAAGTTTATTTTTTAACCGTCAAACACACTTTTCGAGTAGGCTTAGCGACGAAAATCTGAAACTAGTTTCTTCTGCGCGAGAAAATGGCGTGTTTGACGTGTTTTTTCCAAATATATTACGTATTGTTTGACGATTAAATCCCTCTTGTTATTTCAGTTAAAGCAAGGTATAATTCGTTATTTTTCTCAACCATCTACGTGAGAACTGTGTTTTTTCTTCAAACTGTACGCCTACAGGACGGAGTATTGTACAGACTGACAGTGCGACGCACAGACAGTGGCGAAGTTACGACGACGACGCTCCAAATGAAGGAATTTCTACATTCGTCGTTTTTATTTCTGATCAACTTTCTCGTTCTTACCGTTGTGGACCAGTTAATAAAGTGCGACGTAAAACAACAATTCGATGGGTCATGCACGACAACGACGACTTCGACCGTAGAGTCGATTTCGTGCCTGTATTCCTAACTTTTCGTTCGTTTGTCGTTTTCGTCGTCGAACGAACGACTTTACTGTATGTACGTTGCAATTTCGAACAACAAACACGAAACTCCTTCGGCTTTGCTAAAGCGGTTTTTGTCATCGAATAAATGCGATCCGACGACGATTACCGAAAGACGAAAGCAAAAATTTACTTTTACTGTATATACTAAGAATTAATAAAACGTACAGTTATGAATCGAATGGCGCGACGATGGATTTTTATGAGGATTATTTATTGGTGGATTATCATTGGTTTTTTAATCACAACGTTGAACGCCGCAACTTTTAATATTACTCGAGTTTTTAACAACGGCGATGTCTTCAACACGTTAATGGATGATTCCAAATGTGATCCGAAAAATTGCGCAGTTTATCGGGCTGTTTCCGTTCGATCCAGTCCTTGTTCGTGTCAATGCCCATTGTCGAAACCAGCATTTTTACAACACCTCAAACAATGCGCCGATTCTATAGGTAGAAATTAAAAATATTACAATTCGATTTTGAACGTTTATCGCGGTGTTTTTTTATCATTTCACGTCGTTTTTTTTGCGAACCGGGAACAAACTGAAACGACGAATCGCAACATTAAACATTGGCTGTTTATTGTTTTAGATGACTGTACAATGATCGAATTCAACAACCACAATCAACAAGCTCAGCATAATCAAAAATTGCGCATTCCGACTGTATTTCTACCGCTTAACGGTCAAATAGTTAATCCAAATGGCGCACCCGATTGGCAAGGTAAATTTTTTCTTTATTACTGTACATTAAATATGAATCACCGTGTGACAAAGATGACAAATAATTTTTTCGTTAGGAAGGAACATAAACTTAGACGAGAACGGACAATTTCCATGTTCAGTGTTTACAGTCGGATACTTGTCCAAAGACGGATTTACGCCGGCGGAAAATGCCCAATCTTTATTTAAATTGCATACCGAAAATGAAAACACCTATTTTCAAGTAACGCCTAAAAAACAAGTTCTACCTAATTAATACCAAAGTGACGGTTTTTATCCATTAACTGAAGTTTTGACAATCACTTACTGGTACCATTAGGATGAAGATCTCGCTGTCTTCTTTCTGTCTTCTTTCGATTGTGTAATAATCACTTCACCCGATGAATCTTTGTTGAATGAAAATTAACAAATTGCAGTTTTGAAATTTTTCGAAAGTTTGTTTTTCCGAATACATGTTTCTGTATGCTTTATGGGTTTTCTTGAAGTGGGATTTGCAAGCTTTTCGTTTTTTTAATAAATGTCGTTTAACGATATAAAAAAGGCCTATTACTTGTCTTGCGGCTACGAAGAACCGCCACTAAACTGTGTCCAGTTGAGTTGACGCGTTTTTCTTTTTTTGTGCGCGCCACATTTGACAATTTTGTCAAATATAAAATTTATAAATTTTTGTCAATTCCACCGTTTACGATAATTTAATGGGACACAAAACTTTTACGTAACCCATTGAAATAACGTGCCAAAAAGGGGGTCCCGTTTCTCTCTGCGTTTGCGGCGTGTATTACATGAGCAGCAAGGTTTGAAGTGGCCTCTGAAAAAAGTTTCAACGAACAAAAATGCATTCTGAAAATATAGACTTTTATGGTGTCACAATTCAAATTTATTAACGGAATCATTGCATGCGAGAAATGCGTTTCGAAATTTTTTGTCGGAGATTTTAACAAATCAAAATTTTCGTGTCATGAAATTTTGTAACGTATATCCTCAGGGCAGAAACATTTAATAACTGACACATAGTTAGTGATAAATGACTCCAATTTCGAGCAATTTCTTAAAAATAATATCCTTGAAAGCATGTCAAAGCAGTGTTTATTCATTCTGTAATATATCTTCTGAATTGGCGCAAATGACACTTATTTGTGAATTTTTATTATGCAAGAATCTAATGTCTGTTCTGAAATATTATTTTTTTATCTATTTGCAGTGGATTGGAAGTAAACAAGATCAAAATCATTTGAGTGGAAAAATCGTACAAATATCACTCCAATGCGAACCCAATAATGCGCCACAATATTGTGCTCTATTTAGAATCGTCGGAAAGGATGGTAAGCAATTAAAAAAGTTTAGTTTGTTGACCGGTTTTCAAAATGTCAAACTCAATTTCAATTATAAGCTCCGCGTTAAGTTTTTTCTGACCATATCGCTAAAAACCACTGTATGCTTTAACAAAAACGTCTAAACGGAATTTCACTGAACAATTTTAGTTAATGTTCGAATTGCATATATTCTCTTAACGAATCTTAATTTTGCTTCATAACAGCAGGATTTCGTTGCAGTATCTTTTATTTTTAGTTCAAACACAATCGCAGGACCCGTCTCTGTTAAATCAAGACAATTCAAATGCCGAACGATCAAATCAATTGGGTTTAATCGTTGGAATCGTATGTGGTGTATTACTAGCCGTTACTTTAATTTCGGTCGCAATATTTTGGACAGTTTGTTGGCGACAGCAAAAAGAACGTCTCGCTCGTAAAATCCAATTGCACGTTATGTACCAGCAACGACTGCAACAGCAGGTGAATGAATAACATTTTTTTTCTATTTTACGTATACTTCATTCTTTTTTAATGCTGATTTCAATTTGATATCGAAAAATATCAACGAAGCCAATTTAACGTTTTGCAGAATGGAGGCGTATTTCAACATTTCGGGCAAGCTTTCAATCCAATGCACGAAGCTGCCGTACGATCGGCGATAGAAATGTTGCAAAGCTACGGAGTGAATTCAGTAATACATGTTTGTAATCGAGAAAGGGGCAGAAAACAGTTTCACGACGTTTCTTCGTATTTTTTTCAGGGTGCCAACTTTAATCCGTTCGTAGAACAGCAATGTTGGTCTCAACAGGAACAACAAAACTATGATCATACAACGACGGATGGTCGACCAATGCAATTGCCCCCACCACCACCTTATCCGCACGTTAAAAAACGTTTGCACTTTAGTCCGGAATTTTTTGACCCCGAACTAATGGCCCGTCCACCGCCGGTAGCCGAAGAGTTTCTATTCGAACTTCGTCGCATGATCGACGTGGCCAAGGGTAGAATTCGAAACAGAAGATACCTGCCTTCGTTGGACGAAATACCCGAAGAAGGTGGCGGATCGTCTTCAAGAAGACAATCTATGAATCCTTCGAGAGGGCCCGTCGATGCGGAATCCAGCGCCGAAATTTTAAACGTAACTGCTCAAATGAACTTCATTCCTCAATTCGATTTATCGGCGATACGCGAGGAAGCTGAAAGTCCTCGTTCGAACGGCGACGAATCGCACGGCGAATCGAGTGATTCGGCTGCGTCGTCGCCCGCTAACGATTCCGGCGATTCGTGCGAAACGAGCAAATCGACGGACAGCGGTTTTTGCGGCGAAGATAATAAAAGCAAAGTTGCTCATTGGCTCAGCCGTTTACCGGCCGGTATCGAAATCTGCGAAGGATCGTCGTCGCTGTACGACGAAACTAATATGCCACCCGTACATTCCCTTTCGAAAGATGATTCTTACAAAGAACTGAATTTCGCGAATCCTTCGATGGAAATGCCCAATAGTCTACGCGCCAATCAACACAGGTGTTCGTTGGACGCTACAGCGAGTCGTCAACTGAATTCGTTCGACCAACAGCATTCGCCCGCGAATATTCTCGCGAATCATCTTCTCCGTTCGTATTCTATTCCTCAAACGACTTCGTTTAATCCGACGAGTCCGGATTTCTGGAGCAAAAGTACAAATCCTCTGAACTATCCGTTGCCGTTGGTGCAATCGAATCACCATCGTCAGTCGGGATGCGAAACACTTCCGAGAACATTTTTAAATTCGTCTACCAACGTGTTGTTACCGAATGAATTTCGACATCAACATTTACCTTACGTGTTTAGTCTTCCGAGAGGCAAACCGCACAGTCGACCACCTCTTGCCCCGACTATTTTTTCACTTTCTAGTCAATTACCACTCGAAAACGGTAACATTAATAGTAATAACAGCATCGTTTAATGTTTCGGTGATGTTTTCAAACTTCTCCAAACGCATAATGTGTTTTTGTGCCATTTAGTCCGGGTTATATAAGTTGAAAACTGTTTTATTGTATTTTGTATTGTTACAAAACGGTATACTGCTTGTATGACATCGTTCAACTTTTTTTTACAAATCTTCGAAGTTACGTTGTATTAAGTTTTATTAAATGAAAAATTCAAATTCCACTCGAGTGCGACAACAGGGCACAAATTATACATTACAAGCTCGTGTCTCCATTGATTTGGAGACCGTTTCATAGAAACGTAATTCCATAAGCGCTTTTTAGTAGGATATTTTGTCGTAATTGACTTCGTAATTTTCACAAGCCCTTTTATACGCCCTACAACTGTTTGTTTGTTGAAGATAAAAATAAGTGACGCATTATATTTAGGTTGAAGTAAGGATACTTTTGATGTTCTTATTCATAGTATAGTCGCTTATTTTCTGTAAACTTAAATTCTACGTAAATTGAATTGAAAACCTGAAACTAACTTGAAAAAGAAGCGACGAATTTAAAAGTGACTTCGGAAAGTTAGGTGAGATGAAATTAGTCGAAGCGAGTTTCCTTCTTTTAAGCCATTTTGTCGCATCCCATTCTGCAATTAATAACTGCTGTCAAACGATTAATAACGGATTAAGTAATGAGCTTAAGTTTGTCAATTCTGTTTTCAGTATTGTACA
>JAQGBA010001424.1:0-15053 GCA_034698125.1 Prionchulus punctatus | reverse complement strand
TACTTATACTGAAACTCAACCCTGATTTATACTCCTACTTATACTGAAACTCATTTAGTTCTACTCGCCCATGCGGGCTGAGGATGCGTTTGAGCGTTGCGACACTGGTCATTTAGGCATTTCATTTCATTTAATCATTTGGCAATAGTTCGCTGAAATCAAAAGTGTGATCGCTACAAAAGTGTACAGGAACCTTAAGAAGAAAATTTCTGAGTTTTACCTGTTTGTCATAACACCCTAAACCGCGTATATGAATGCGCTCGTCATTACAATCGCTACCAAAATTAAAACTACGAAAAGAATCACCCATCGTTTCGAAAAGTTTTTTTAGGGTGGCTCTTCATCGAGACCATGGACTGAATCACGACCGGACGGAACGAACGGACCATTGCGTTTTGGCATTTCGTAACCACCACAGTGTTCGAAAGTCGTTAATTCTTCTTTACCCGGGAATATGTAACCCGTTTTTTGCTTCCCTGTTTTTTGCTAGAATTCAAACGCAAGAACTAATTTAATGAATATATTTCGAGAAAAATTGATTATTTTTTGAAAACGTAAAACGTACCTTTGCTCGGACCTATATGTACCTACCGTCTGGATTTACATCGGAACGTTTTGACGAAATGGATTGTTTAGATGATTTTAGTAAGCTTTTCGGAATAACTACACTTTTATCGATGATCGACATGACGTCGAGAGTTTAGACGAAGAATTAATCCGATTTTACGGATTTACAAAAAATAAAGAACGATTTATAGTACGTACATTTGCTCTACGTACATCTATATTTTTGTGATTGTCGTTTGTGAACTTCAATCATGCATGCATTTTTGTTATTGCAGGATATGTCACAACCTTTTTTTAACTGAGCACAGTTTTTATTTGATTCCTTCCAATCAAATATAAATCAACCTATTGTATGAAACGGTAATTTGCACGTTTCTTTTGGTATAAAACAAAAAATAGTTCATTTTTCACAAAATAAAATCGATATTCGTAATTTTAAGAGTTCGTATTTTTCGAATAATAAGCTTCCAATGTATTCCAATAAGTCAAAATTGTCAGAAATAGTATCGCAAATAGTAGAAATATTGCGAACGGTTTGGAATAATTTCTGGACATTTGGTCATCCGGAAAACGATCCAATCGGATCAATTCATCGTCCACAGGTGTCATTTTTTTCATTCCTAAAAAATGACTGTTTCACATAAAAAATAAATTTTCAGCTGTAAAATTGTCCAACCTAAAGTTCAGAAAGTATTATTTGATACAGCAAAATTGAAAATTTTTGATTCTTAAATGAGCTCGAATGATCGGACAGCGAACGAAAAAGTCACCGTCTAAACGACGTATATATATTTTTAATAGAGTTTCAAATAATTATAGTTGGGAAAAAATATAATTAGGTGTATCTAGTTTGAGTTACGTTGTCATTGTGTTTTGTTCCCATATGAACGACGAGAAAGCTCATTTATTGTATGAAAATGTACAATTCAGGAGGAAAAACGAGTTTCGCATCGTATAAATGAACCCTAAAAAAAATTTTTCGACATCGAATGTGAAATTCCTACTGGGTGAAAAGTACAAAAATGTGCAGCATTTTTTTTACAAAGGGAATATTTACATTACAAATAAGGATCACTATTGTTCAACTTACCCTTCAATATTCGAACCACACAGCGAGAAAAAATGGCGACATTATTTCTGTATCAAGTCAGAAAAATCCAATATCACCATGCTTTCCGAAAGTGCATGACAACAAAGAACAACAAGCAAGAAGAATGATAGCAAGGAAGAAAAAAGCTTAATTAATAGTTATTGAGCAAATAACTGGTGTTTGAATTGAATCCAAAAGGTGAATTTACTTTGCAAAAGAATTTTCACCCAACGATGCAAAATTTTGTGAGAAAGGCTGTCAAAATGTGAAACACGTGATTTTTCTGAATAATCAATTAATTATTTTCATTTCGTGGCCGAATGCTACAAAATAAAGGTCATTTTTAAAATAAATTTTCACTTACTGGATCGTTTTTTAAATTCAATATAGATGAAAACGTTTATAACTTGGAAACACGTTTCTAAATGTACCTATCGTCTGACTTACTTTTTGGCTTATTTATAACAACTTATCATATTATCAAACCCACAAAACAAATCGTAAAACAAATAAAAGTTTTCTTTCCTTTTCATTTTGCGTCATGCATCATATCCTAACGTATTAAATGTGCAAAATTTTATCAAAACGTCAATAAAAATGATTCAAAAGTGAAACATAAAAATTTTTTGTTGGTTTTGTATTGTTACAAAAAAGCCAAAAGATTTTTAACTTCGGCTATCCATTTTTCGACCGTAAATATTTTCAAACAAGTCAAGAATTTTATTTGTTCACGTGGTATACTTGTTCCTCTAAATTGGTATAGCGAGTCTTTTAGTACACATTAGTTTCATTCACAATCCATGAAAAACAAATTTTTGTTCATAAATATAGCCAAGTTTGACGAAATAAATTGCATTTCAGTTTTTGGTCGTGTTTTGGCAATGTTTACATCCGTAACTTGTCCTGGAATGATCGTACGTGCTCCAAAATGTGAATCCGACGAAAGTCAAAATAATCAACAGTAATAGAACAGCTAATACTTTTGAATAGTTTCGTTTCTTTACAGACATATTTTGATAACAAATTCCTCTTTTTCGGTTAGCAAATAAGTTTCATACAGAGCAATTTCAATTTTCGCGTATGGTTTCGAAATTAGTACACTTGAAGCAATTTGCAAGCACAAAGTAGAAGGGAATTTACACGAAAAATGATTAAAAGATTTTATTGAGGAAATTATAAGAAGTAAAACCACTGGGAAACCATGGTAACGAAGATTCATGAAAATATTCATGGGTACCGTGAAATCAATGGAGCTCCCTAATCGTCAACAATGTAACAAACATAAAAGCAAAATACCGTAGTTTACTTGACAAGCAAAGAAGCAAAACAGTTTTCTTGAATAACGTTTTGTGTTCCATGCTCGGAACAATATAAATTTACAAAAATACTGTAAAAATATTTATGCATAAATTTGGTAAGCATTTCAATAAGTGAAAGGAATCAATAACAAAATTCCGAGAAGAAGTGCAATGGCGAACATTTTAGACCAATTTTTCGTCGGATTCGAACTAAAACGGTTCAAAAACTGTAGTTTTGAAGGAAAACTAAATTTTTCTCGAAATGTTTTCAAAAAGATGTTTATCAATTTATGCCATCTTCACTGAAATTGTTGAATCAAAATTTTGATTACAAATTTTTTAAATGCGCTTTAATTGAGAATTTAATGTATTTTAATTTCAGATACAATTTTACAAAATGCACCTACGATTTTAATTTTTGCTCGTTAAGAGATGAAAAAGTTTAATAAACTGACTCGTTTTCGAATCAAACAAGAACAAAGGTTTTAATACAACATCAACAAACCAATTGAAAAAAAACTGCAATTAAAATTAGCGTTAAAGATGAATGAAATTCGTTTTCACAAATAATAATAATTGTAACTCATTTTTTCTTTTGATCTTTGCCGTCGCTGCTGCCGCTGCCTTTATCTTTATCGTCTTGTTTTGGTTTACCTTTACTACCAGATGCCTTAAAAATGAAAACGATAAATGGCTGAAAAATATTCATTTCGGTCGCAAATTGAGAATCGCAAACGCTGAAACGGAAAAATAGCCGAAAATGCGAATTTTCTCACTTGATGAGCATCGGCAACAGCTTTTCGAACGACGTCGCTTTTCGGATCGACGCCCGGCAAACTGCTGACCAGTGCTTCTAACGCAGCAGGATCGCCCATAATGTTGTTCACTTCGTCCGAATCGTCGCTACTTTCAGTTCCCTAAATGACATGATAGTTTAAAGACGACTATAGTTAAAAAAACTATACTTTCTAGCTATGTTTCCGTTTTTACTTGTTCACCGGTCTCCATGGGTTCACCCTGCGAAATTTGCAACGCGTACGCCAATTGCTCTTCTTCGGTCATGGCCTCGAGATTTACCGGAGCTCGTTTAACAGGAGCAGATGTGGAAACGGACGCTGCGGCGGGTGCCGATGTCGCGGCCACAGCAGGCGCGGCTGCTGCCGCAGTTCCAGCCGCCGGAACAGTCGTATCACGACGAGCTTCCTGTTCCTGCCGTTGACGCTGTTCCTCCAAACTGACCCGCAAAGCCATGGCCAGCTCGGGATCTTCGTTGGGATCGATGCCGAAATCGAATCCGCCGCCTTGACCGATGGACACGGCGGGAGCGTTACCGTCCTCGCCCCGCAAAATGGCGCTCTGCAGAAGGGCTTCCTGCAGGCTGGAACCGCCCGGAACGACCACCAAGTGCGACCTGTTGAAAAAAATGCAGGCTTTAAATTAAATAAAAATGGAACAAACGGAAACAAAACCATGAAACAACATATGACACCAAATGAAACTGTTTTTGACAATTTTTTCGACATACCCGGTGTCTTTTCCGTTCAAAGTTTCAACGAAACTTTTCAATTTATCGCAATTAGCCTGATCTTCGCCGAAACAAACGACATCCACTTGAATTTTTTCTTTTTTCAACTTTTTCGCTATTTGAACTAACTAAAAACGAAAAATATCCTAATTTCTTCAATTAAACGCAAGTAATAAAAATGAAAAAAAACAACGAAATATTTGTCTCTTATCAAAATCTGAAAGGAATCTTTGCAAATTCTGATTAGAATTTTGCTTTCGGCCGAGTTAAAGTCCGTCTTGTGACAAGGATTTAAATTTGTCAAAAACTGTGCCATATAACGGCTCGAAATTAGTTTTAAATTTAACGAAACGAGTCAAAAAATTACTTCCTCAGGATTTTCGGCCAACGGGCTTCCGACGAAGACAACGACACGAGTTTTGTGATTACGATTTTGTCGATGTTTCAAGGCTAACTAAAGAACAAAATAAATTATTTCACATCTCGTTTTCATCCGCATCGAGCAAATTTCGTTACTTGAGCGACGCGAATTGAATTCAAAAAGTTGCAAAAACCTTTCGGCTGAACTTGGTGCAATTTCGTCATTAATTTTCCGTTGTCCTGCGTCAAGGCTACCAAAAGATCTACTCGACTGCAAAAACAAAAAAGAAATTTGCTTAAAAAGTATCAAAGCGAGTCAAAAATTAAAACGTAAAATTGTTTCTTTTCAACTTTGGAGATGAACTTTCAAGAAAAAGTAGATCAAAATAAAGTTAAATAAGAAATCAATTTCGGCCGAGTTAAAGTCCGTCTTGTGACAAGGAATTTCATCAATTTGTCAAAAACTGTGCCAGATAAGGGCCTGCGAAATAAAAAAACAAAAAATCTGTCCGAAAATTTGCACTTACGGCGCCATTGTCAGTAGTGCGACGCAATTTTCGGGATTCGAACGAAGTTTACATTGAATTACTAAATTGGCGGCGTCTTGTTGTGCTTGCATGCGATTCGGCACGAAATCGCCGTTTCTCATGAATTCACCGTTGTCGATACTGGAAACACGAAAAAAATACAATAAATTTGTTTTAAAACTGGTCAAAAACTCTTACCAAACCACGGTACTTTCTAAAACCATTGTATTTTCTCAATAATAACCGAAGAAAACGTTAATTTTGCTGTTCGAGAATCTTTCGACGTGTAACGAATTTTGACAACGAATCGCAAATTCCAGACAAATTTTCTAACACGAAAATGAAAGTGCAGCGTCAGTTTCCAAACTCATCTTTGCTGTAAGCTGTTCCGTACCTGCGAATCATTAAAGTATTTTTTTTGAGCAAAAATCATTTTATTAGTTTTATAATATTCCAGATCAATTAATAAATTCAATATTATCGATAAGATAGTTTTATTTTTATTACAGATTATGAAAATAAAAAAATTAATTTTTTAAATTATTTTATGTTGAGATTATTACACTTGGATTACGGTAATGCAATTACAAATAACATGTTTAGTCAAATATATTGTTAATAAAGTTGTTTTATGATTACTTTAAAGGGTTTATTTTATTTTTTACTTGATAATAGACTTAAAACACTTGGAAAGTGAACAAACAAAATATTTCTAACTTTATTCTCATTTTCACGACTGATTTCCAAAACTGCTGATCTTCGATTAAAAAATCGGCATCAACAAGCAAAAACTTTGCATTTCGTCGCCCTTTCACGTCACTAGCTCACTTTATTATCAACTTTGTTAAGCCATGTAAAACAAGATTTTTGACGTTAGTACAACTTTTTGATAACGATCTGTTTATCTTTTGCACAAGCTGTTATGTTAACATTTTTGCACACGCAGTAGAATTTTCGATACACTGTTGCACGGTAGTCAACATGACTTTATGTTACAGTTATGAGGTATCGACGTCGGGTTTTGGAACTTTCGTCAAACAATTATTTCGCTGGAAGGGCAGCATTTATCGACTGTTGTACAAAGAATTGATTATATATTTGTGTATTTATTTCCTTATCAGTATCACGTACAGATTACTACTCGATGAAGACCAAAGAACGTAATAAGTTTAATTAATTTGGCTCAAGTTATTTCTCAAAAATGGCCCGATAACAAGGATTTTTTTAACCTTTCCAGCACTTTCGAACAACTATGTGTATTTTGCGGACGGTACGAGGACTTCGTGCCGATAACTATGGTTTTAGGATTTTACGTCAGTTGGGTAGTAACAAGGTGGTGGGGATGGTATTTGGCCATCGGCTATCCGGACAGGTGGAATACAGTTTCGAAAACAAAAGTGTTTCACATTTTGATTTTTTTTCTGCAGAATTTCTATTATGGTTTCTACTTTGGTGCGCGGTGATGACGAAAGAGGAAGGATAATTCGTCGGACGTTGGTCAGATATTTGAATTTGGCAAACATTTTAGTGTTGAGGCGAGTGAGTCTCGTGGCTAAAAAACGATTTCCCGAAATGCACCATGTTAGAGAAGCTGGATTTATAACCGACGAAGAAATCGACTTGTATCACAAATTGACACCTTGGACGCAACAACAAAGTGGCAAGAAAACAAGAGAGTATGACACATTTTGGGTACCCTTGGAATGGTTTTGTACCCTAATATCGAAATCGAGAATGGAAGGCCGAATCGAGTCGGATCCAGCTTTGGCATTGCTAGTCGAGGTAGACGACTTGAAAGTTGTTTCAACAACTCGATAACCAGCTAAAGTTATACTTTAGGAAGTATCGAGTTACAGAGATATATTATTTAATCAAATAACTTATGATTGGATATCGGTACCGTTGGTTTATACTCAGGTACATATTTTTTGTAAAAATTCTTACTGTATTTTTGACTGTACAAATTTACAGGTCTGTACGTTGGCCGTTTACACTTTTTTCTTCACTTGCTTATTTTCGAGACAATATTTGGATCCATCCAAGGACTTGCCAGATCACGAAATCGATCTCTACATTCCAATTTTCACAATACTGGAATTTCTGTTCTACGCTGGTTGGCTGAAAGTCGCAGAATCGTTAATGACTCCAATGGGTGAGCAAACGGACCATTTTGAGTAAGCATTTCGCACAATCAGTGCACAAAACGATTTCAAACTCATGATATGGTTTTTTGACAGAATAAATTACATTTTGGATCGAAATTGTATCCTGGCTTATCTCTTTGCCGATACATTTCACGATCGAGCGCCGACGTTGCAAAAGGACCAATTTTGGGACAGTAGCCCGGAGATCCCACACACATTGGCGTCGGTCGGGCTCATGGACAATGCGTATATTGGTTCCGCAGAAACATACGAGTAATCTTTTTTTGATTCATGTTTTGACAGATAATGAACAACATTTTTACTTTAGGGTGCCCGCTGATCTGTACCATCAGGCTCCGCCGGATTCCGAACCAGACCTTGAACCCAACGGTTTCATGAATCGAAAACTATCCATGGCTTATTTGCAGAACACCAGCTTGAGACAGGGTAGAAGATTTTTGAGCATGTTCGGCGTTGGCCCTCGAGAGCGAAGCTCCACTTTCGAACGAGATCCGGATACAGTATCCACGGGATCGGAAAAGTTAGATTCAAAAACAAACGTCCAAGGTTCTGTCTATAGATCGTTTTCGGGTTCTCAATGTTACTCATTTGGTTGTTTCCATTTCAGTGCCCATTCGTCGTGCCGTCAGGTTCATAGATGCTCCGGATATGGATACAATATATGAACGACAACCTTCTAGAACCAGCGAAAGTTCATCGAGGATTAGCGAAGATCCGGAACTACCAGATTATGAGACTCTGAAATTTTAATTTAACCTCAGTTGCAAAAAGAATTTACGGGATCAAATTAAATTTTTATTTTACTTGTCTCACTTACAAGTTTTCATGCTAAAATGCGAAAGAGCATTAACTTCTTCAACAAGCATGAATCATAAAAAAAAATTTTCCGATCTTCACTGAGCTTGGAAATTATTTTTGTTAGTTGCATCATGTTTTTGGTCTATTTTTCGTAGCGTTTCTAGTCTAGACATTTTTCACTTCAAATTCAGACGTTTTTCCGTTAATAATGGAACCGGTTTTAAATCTCTCCATCAAACAAAAGTTACCTTTCAGTTTTACTGACCCAGTGACAGTTTTGTTTTCGAACTGTCAAGTTTGTGAAGTATAATTTCAAAAAAGTTTAAAGTTTTCATTATGGACGACAAAAACGGTAAAAAATAACAAAATAAGGCACCCGGAAAAGTTTTAAAAGTGCACTTTTTAGATTCGTCTGGCAATGGAGATAAAACTAAGGATGGATGTTGCGGATCTGGAAGTTCTTGTGGCGGAAGTGGATGTACATATAAACTTTTATTTTTTTTTTGTGATATCAAAAATTTTACCCAATTTGCCTCTTTTAGGCACCAAAAAATGATTACTGGAAATAGAAATCGGGCAAATTTTAATAACATGAATTTTTAATGTTTTAAAATTAAAATAAATCTCAAGTTGACCTTGAAAATGATGACAACTTATAATAAATTAATTTTAACTACAAAAAGGACATAAGAAAGGTCGAAAGGATCAAATTTTAAATTCAAGTTTCTCAACACGAAAAAGTGTCATTAATACTTTTTGACAGATTTCTAACCTTGGAGATTATAGTTCTTTTCTACAGTTTCGAATTTTTAACCTATTTACTTAGTTTCGTTCGTTAAATTGTATGTAATCGGGCGTAATTTTGATCCAATAACCTTCAATTTGTCGTCGTTTTCAAGTTTACCTTTGACTAATTCGCGTTTCATGTTTGGAACACTTTCGAGAAAGAAATTGCTCATTTTTTGTCAACAGTTTTGTTTATGTATTCTTAGTTACTGTCTACCTACTTTCTAGGTTGCATTTTTTGCACGATTTGAACTTTCCGACGACACAGTAAATCATGGTTTTTATTTTTTTCGAGAACTTAAATTCGATAATATACTAACAAAATTCAATTACACAAAAGAAGAAAACATCATAGTAAATAACAATAAATCGCACGAAACATAAATTAACAAAACTCGCCTACAAATTGTTTTGAATGATTTTTGGTACCGAGGAGTGCTATTAGAGACAAATTTGCTAAACAAAAGAAATAAAAGTACAAAATTATTACGATACAATTTTGTACAAGATTTTGACAAGAAAGACACGGAAAAATGTCACATTATGCTGCACTTGCGTATCCCGGAGCTGTTCTTGGTGGAGGACAGTGATCGCAAGGACCCGGCGTACCTCTCTCTCCGTTCGGACCCGGCGGTCCGGGAGGGCCGGCTTTTCCTGCAGGACCGTCGTCGCCTGCGTCGCCTGGTGTGCCTGCGCCCGCAGACTTCGCTGGCTTACCTGCGACGCCTGCTGGTCCTGGTGGACCGGCCGGACCCGGACTGCCCGCCGGACCAGCAGGACCAGGTGCGCCTCCTTCGCCGCCCGAGGCTTTTCCTGCATCTCCTGCTGGACCTTTGTCACCGTCTTTTCCTTTGGGTCCTGCAGGTCCTGCAGGACCTGGTGGGCCTGGCTTTCCTTTCGGACTGTCCGACGCCTTAGCGTCGTCCCCTTTGGCGCCCTTAGGTCCTTTGGCACCAGGCGGTCCAGCAGGACCAGCAGGACCTGAACCCGCGCACGGCGACGGACAGTCTTGTTTCGCTGGGGAGGCTGGTTTCGCAGAAGAGCCACCAGCCTTTCCATCGGCGCCAACCTTGCCCGGTTGACCATCCTTGCCGTTTCGACCCGGTGGACCAGGAGCGCCAGCTGGACCTTGTTGACAAGTGCAACCTGTGAAAGAAAAATTGTCACTGAAAGAACAAAACAGAACAAATTATCTGTTTTACATCCTCCTTGACTCGGTTGAGCAGGCTGACTCGGTTGAACTGAAATAAATTTCGAAATGAATTAATAATATGCATCTAAACGAACAAAATATAACTCGTTATTTACCTCCGGGAGGTCCAGGGGGAACAGCAGAGGGAGGCTGAGGCGTCTGTGCTGGTGCTTGTCCTATTCCTCCTGCGGCAGCTGGACCACTTCCAGGTGGTTGAGGCACTTGAGCAGGTTGCTGTCCCGATCCTGAGCTAGCCTGCGGCGTTACAGCCGAAGCTGCTGGCGCTGGAGCAGCAGCAGTTGCAGCAGGTGTAGCAGGAGGCTGAGGTACAGCCGATGGAGGGGCGCCTGCTGCAGCTGCTGGCGGAGGCTGCGCTGCAGGTGTAGGAGGAACTGTTGCTTGTGGCGCAGCCTGTGCAGGTGGCGTTTGTGCTGCAGCAGCAGGAACAGTAGCCGGTACCGGGGGTGCAGACTGTGTGACAGCTTCCGGCAGAACAGCTCCCTGGGGTACTGATGCTGGGGGTGCCAATGGAACTGATGCAGGTGGAGAAAGAGCAGGCGTTGGAGAAGGCGCAGGAGCAGGCGTGCCAGCTGGCACTGGCGGAGCAACGGGTGCTGCGGGCGGAGGGGCTTCGGCAGGCGGTGGTGCAACCGGTGGTGCAACCGGTGGTGCTGGTGCCGGTTGAACAGGTGCAGCAGTTGCTGCTGCTGGTGGTGGTTGTTGAGCTGGTGCTGCAGTTCCTGCTGGTGGAGGCGGTTCAGCCGGCGGTGGGGCAGCAGGAGTAGCGGGCGGAGGTTGTACCGGTGCTGCTGGAGGTGGCGGTGGAGCTTCAGGAGTTGCTGGTTGTGGTGGTGGTGGTGGTGCTTCAGGAATAGCAGGAGCCGGTTGCACTGGAGCAACTGGAGCTGCAGGCGGAGGCGCGGGAGCAACAGGAGTTGCAGACGGTGGTTGCAGGGGTGCAACAGAAGCATCAGGCGGCGGAGGTTCCGCAGGAGGCGGAGCAACAGGAGTGGCAGGCGGTGGTGCAACTGGTGCTGCTAGTGGAATCGGTTCCTGAGGTTGTGGAGCAACGGGCGCCGGAGGTGGTGGAAGAGCAGGAGCAACAGGCGCTGGTCCTGCTGGTGGTACAGCCGACGGTGCCTGAGGCGTAGCGGACGGCGGTGAGCCAGCGTCTTGGGGCTGTGCCGGACCCTGCGCCTGCGGTGCAGCATTCGCAGACCTACCCGAATAAGGATCGTCTTTTAGCGATTGATCTAAAAGGAAAAACTAAAAACGTGTCGTCCACAATGCGAAAAGTTACAAAAACGCAAATTCTAACCGATCCATTTACCAAACGACCAATATCCTTTGGCGCTTCTCGCCAGTCGATTCGCCGAATGTACAACTGTCACTTGTTTCCATAAATTATTGTTTTTCATCTGATCAAAACGAGAAACAAAAATTAGCTCTCGATACGTTTCGAAAAAACGTCACGAAAAACAAATGCGAAGACGAAAAACCTTGCAAAAATCCATTTCTTCTTGTAATCTAACATGAATATGTTGAGCATAATTGTAGATCATGGGCAATGAAACAACGCAAATAAAAACGGCTACCGTGCTAATGACGATAGATAAAAATGCGAACGTTCTCAAATTTCGAATCAATTTTTTTGAATCTTCTTCAATGTAATCAACGTATGGATGACAACGATGATCGTCGCTCGACGGCATGTTTTTTGTTTTTGCAGACGCTAATCCGCCGCTCACCAAACAGATTCGGTACTCGTTTCGAATTCGATAATACAAAATTTCATGCGTCGACCAATCGGATCAATGAAGGTCAAAATATTTTTCAATATTCCTCGTTCGATATCATGCAGCAAAAATTTTCACTTCCTAATGATAGTCGTCGAGTCCGACAGTTCTTCTTTTGTGAGAACCAAAAATTTTGCCTGTTAAACAGTTTTTCGTGACATTAAACCGTTTCACGATGATCGTCTTTTGACTTTGACCCAAAAATACAAAATTTCGGTCGTGTCCTTTTGTAAAAGAAAATCACGAAAGTTGTTCATCATTGCGACTCGTTTGAGACATTTTTCGAGTTGATATTATTCGAATGAAGTGCCAAATTATGTTTTATGCAATAGCTGTAATTATTGCATGAAAAATGCTGGGATGTTTTCTGAATGCCGACGTATAAATTACGTTTTGGCAGCAAAAAATACACTCCAATTATTTTCAATATTTTCCCAAGAAAAACTTATTATTGAAACAAAAATAAATTTTTTCATGTAACGTAATTTAGTTCCTAAATGAGAATGTTTTAATTAAATTTCGTGTGTTTTTTGGTTTCTTCCTCCCGCGCCCAAACATCAAATTAGTGCAAATTTTTAGATTCGAAAAAATACATGAAGAGTTTCTTTTGAGTACTGGAAATCGGAAACGCCTGTAAGTAAGCCAACTTTTGTCCGTCGTCTTCATGTTTCAAAGATATTTGTTAAAAATATATTTTTGGAATATTGGAATATCTTTGGACATACTTGTAAGCGAAAATCTGTTTTTGGAAGATCTTTTCGTGCATATTTACATTTCGAAAAATCTGTTTTTTCCATCCATTTTTTGCATTTTTGCATTTGAACTCGAAAATGCCGGTTAAAATTAGCTATATTTGAATTCAAGAATCAACCAAAAAAGTAAAATATTTTCAAAATTCTATCAAGCGTGCATTCAAAAATTGTCGATCTTTGACACGAAGGGTGTTTTAAAACTGAATTTCGCTCGCTAAATGTCACAAAAATATTGTATTGCGTTCTTGTTTTACTAATTAAATGGATGAATTTTTTTAAAAATATATTTTTCATAATTAAAAATTATGGAAATTTTTTTTACTAAACAGATAGTTTAGAATGGAAATTGAATGTAATTTGTGTCTTCGTTAGACATTTGGAAAGCTAAATTCGTGTTCGCCTGAACGATTTGTCGCGACGCAACTGAACTGAAAAGCTTGATGAAATTTAACGAAGAAATAATTTTTAGAAAAAAAAACAATTAATTCATTTTTATCCGAATTTTCTGGCGGATTTTGAATAATAGAGGATTATGATAAAATGTGATTTTCTCGAATATGAACTTCGTTTGTTTTCCATTTTTTCGATTACTTAATTGTAATTTGCGTCATTTGTAACAATGACGTACAACTTTAGGGTAATTTAAAGAGGAAATTATGTCAAATATTGAATGACAACCGACAAGTTGTCGGAAACTTGCGAATCAGAAGTTCACTCATTAATTGCCTATTCGGATAACAGCTATACTTCATTTGAAAATCAAAGTACGTTTAACAATGTTGACTTGATCATGAAATCCAAGTGACAATTATTTGTGCTTGTGAAATTGAAAAGTGTCACGTTCTTCTTTGATTTTAGCACAGAATTTGTTTCTTTAGCGGAACTATGAGTACTGTAAAATGGATAAACGAAGGCATCAACAATACAACATTTCCGTCCAAGCAGTTCCAACCCAATGAACCGTCGATTCAAAACGTTATTTTAGTGGCGGTGATATTCTTTATGGCAATTTTCGGAATCATCGGCAATTTGTCGATCATAATACTGTTTCAAAGAATAACCCAATTGAAACTGTTGCCGACACGAATGTTGACACAAAGTATGTCGTTTCTGTGCATTTTGCAAAACTTATTCTCCGACTTGGCCATCGGAATCGCCATGCTCAACGGATCCGATTACAAGCCGAACGAAATCCTTTGTCACGTCCAATTATTCG
The DNA here is from genome assembly GCA_034698125.1 of Prionchulus punctatus. Lineage (NCBI taxonomy): Eukaryota > Metazoa > Nematoda > Enoplea > Mononchida > Mononchidae > Prionchulus > Prionchulus punctatus. The sequence continues at coordinate 981 of JAQGBA010001424.1, read as the reverse complement.
TTGGCACGTTGGCATATCCGGGTGGATATTGGACAATCTTAGGAATTAGCATATCGCGATATTTGCATTGCAAAGGATGCAACTTTTATTTTCGCAATAGAAAGACATTGACGACTCTTTTCACGATTTTCCCGTGGTTTCTCGGCATTATGTTCGGAACTATGAGCAGCTTGGATATCATAAAACTATGGTACGATAAAAGATTAAAATACTGTATATGGGATCCGAGAGTTGGATTACCGCGTCAATTATTTTCCTACATAGTCGGCGTCACCCTCCCTATTTTATTAACTTTCCTATTCAATTCTTTGTTATTTTTCTTTCCAACTTGCATACCGATGACAAAAGTTCAAAAAAACATCATACGATCGGTCACGTTGATTTTTGTATTATCGATTTCGTGCAATGGTCCTTTTGTAATCGTCATGATACTTCCGGATTTGGAATTGCCAGATTTTATATATTCGATTATCGTTTTGCTTATTTGCTTGAATAGCTCATTGAACTGTATCATTTACGGTATGAAAAGCAAACATTTTCGAAAGAGCTTACTCATGTCGCTGAAATGCATCGCATTGAATGAAATCAACGAGGCGTTGAAGCCACATTGTAGACTCAGATCGGTCAATAAGAAGCGAAAAATGGTTTCATACCAATTTCGATAAAATTATTCACAGTTTGTTTGCGTATTTCATCATTTTTCGTATCCGTTCCGTGTTCATTTCGTTTACTGTGACTTTTTGTAGACAAACAGCTGCAAATGTAGCAAAATACTTGAACTATTGTTATGAGTGACATTCCCAAGAGTAAAGCTGAAAGTAAAATCTCAGAAATGTTCTTGTCAGTTGTGAAACTATTTTCACTCACTCAACTGTCCGCCGATGTTCCCAATGAAAGCAAAAATTGGATACGTTTCGCCTGTTTCCACTTGCATGTAATCCAATGTTGGATAGAACACTTGCAATCTGATGAGATTTTTTA